>JAZHYW010061598.1:0-46426 GCA_037355805.1 Ixodes ricinus
CATGATCGAAAACCTGAGACTGCGGCTTAAAAAACAAAAACTCTGTGAAGCAGGAACAAAAAAGTGGACAGACAACGTCTCAAACTCAGCTGTGGTCTTTAGCTCTCTGCGCTCTCCATGGCGCTCCCTCCGACGTCCAGGGAAGGGGTATATAAAGCGGCGGGGCAATGAAGTGTTTGGCTGAGTTTGAGACGTTGTCTGTCGCTTTTACCTTCCTACTTCACGAGGAGTTTTCCGGCTTTTCAGGCCACAGTCTCCGTTTTTCAATCATTATGTATAACTTGCACAGGCTCGTCGCCTGCACTTGAACGCATTTTTCGCGTTGTCTTGTCTTTCATCGATGCATGGCCAATGCCGGGTTCACGGATTTCACGCGCAAGTTTTCTTTGTTTTTCCTTATGGTCTTGATGTTCTTCAAACTTGGCAGGTGCTCCGGCATTCTCGGACAGTGTACCAGTAGATATCCCCCTCGCTGGTATATTCCTTACCAGAACCAGCATGTCCCTTGTCCGGACGTTGATGCAACGACCGGATTGGCTCTATGTAGCATTGACCGCATGATAATGGGATGTTGTATATGACTCTTTTTCACGTGATGCATACTTTGTCCTGTGAGCAATGCCACAGACTTCTCCTTCGAATTCTCCCTCCTGTTTTACCCTGCGACACGTAGAATATGCCTTATTCGGCGCAGAGCAAACCACGTGGGCGCCTTGCCGTCCAGCAATCTTCTTCAGTCTGTGAGCTCATGCCGTGGATATAACGCGCAATCACTATAGGCTTTCGTGTATTTTTCTTTGTTTGTGCCATTTCCTCCATGGTTTCGCTCGATGTTGCTGCAGCTGTTTTCACACGTCGATATCAATAATGAATTTGTGCAATTAGCAGCCTGTAGCCTTGATATCTACGTTTGAAATGCTTCGCGCAACTTGAATACTGCAGGACTTTTAAGGGCAGATGTAAGTGGTGTAGTGGCTACACCTCGTTTCACATTTTTCAAATGTCCAGAGTCAAGGGAAGGAGATCCTTTACAGGATCTAGCTTGGTACTTCCAGCACACGTCACCAACCGTTACTTCAGAGGCTAAATCCAGGAACCCTATAGACTTGTCCACAGGAAGTTCGTAGGTGAACGTGAGACCAAAGCAGCTCTGTTGGAAACATCTCATAACAATTTCATGACACCCGTTGGTTTCTTCATCCACCTCCGTGTTGCATAAAATCAAGAAATCATCGACATACCTGAAGATCACCTCGATCCTGGGATCCTTGACGATCTTTTGAATTTCCCTTCCACATGCCACGAGAAACACATCACAGAGAACTGGGGCCACACGAGATCCGATGTACACACCAGTTTTTTGTACATATCGTTGATCCTGATATGACACTACCGTCGCTGTTAAGTAGACACTCAGTAGCTCCAGAAAACTGTCTGTAGGTTGATTCCTGCCGCATTCTGGAACGAGATGGCACCCTGCTCCTCTATGGTTGTTCGGAGAATATGTAAAAGGCTATCATGTGGAATTGAACAAAAAATGTCCCGAATGTCAATGGAAAAGCCAGAAATAATTTCGGAGCCCTTTTCTCGAAGAAAGGCGATCACACTTCCTGAGTTAGGTACCTTGAAGGGATCTTGTATCTGGACCATGGACAAAAGCTTCGCCAAAAAGGTCGACACATGTGCTTGCTATGTCCATCTTTCCGAAACAATAGCACGAAACAGAACATCGACGCTTGTAGGTTTTGATGACAAAGAAAAAGACCACACAGAGGTGGTCCTCCTTTGTTCCTTTCATTTTTGTGGCAAGGTTTTCCAGAGGTTTCTTTCAGGTATTTGTAAGATGGCATTTTTTGTGAATTTTGTTCTTCTCTCATCCACTTGAATTAAGATCTTAGCCACTGCCTGATTGGTCTTGTCCGCTGTACTTGCCAAACTCAAGTGAACTTACCCAACCCCCCTTCATTCTCTGATTACAGAAAGCTTAAGGTCTTTGCTCTGCAATTCATGTACTGTATATCCGAAGCTCATATTTCGATGTGCCTGACCCCTTAGGCGTGCGAGGCATTCGATTCGTTATCAATAATTCGTGTCTTTCATCTGGAGCCTTAGACGAGACTTGTCGTACTATGGCAACTTGCTCAACCGCTTCAAACCTTAGTGGAATGGCAAACTTCGGTCCGTTTTTGAGTACTTGTTTGATCTGTGTTGAAAGAGTGATATCTCCGATAATTTGAAAAGTGGATCATTCCACGGCTTGCTTTGGCTTCCCTAACCTGCTGGAGGTGGTATTCCAAACTGTTAGAAACCTCATGGTCCAAATGCTTTCCGTCTTGTACCTAGTCGCAGTGAGGTGACTAAGAAACACTTTGTGACTGGGGGACCTCACTCTCAGAAAATCTGTATATAGTAGCGTGCCTAGGCCATGTTTCTGATCTTAGAATCTCGGAAACTCGCTGGGCGTGTCCCTGGGAAGGTTCGATTGGGAAGGTTCGACGCATCACACAGCTGTCTGATGTGATGTGTTTCTAGCGGCATGTGGAAGGAAATTCAAGATATCGTAAAGGATCCTAGCATCGAGCTGATCTTCAGGTATGGCGACGATTTCTTGATTTATGCAACACGGAGGTGGATGAAGAAACCAACGGGTGTCGTGAAATTGTTATGAGATGTTTGCAACAGAGCTGCTTTGGTCTCACGTTTACCTACAAACTTCCTGCGGACAAATCTATAAGATTCCTAGGTTTAGCTTTGAAGTTTACGGTAGGTCGCGTGTGCTAGATGTACCAAGCTAGATCCTGTAAAGATTTCTTGCCTTTAACTCTGGACATTCGAAAAATGTGAAACGAACTGTAGCTACTACAGCACTTACACCTGCCCTTAAAAAGTCCTGCAGTCATTAAGTTGGGCAGAGTTTTCAAACACAAATATCAGAGCTACAGGCTGCTGGCTACGCAAACGCATTATTGATATCGACGTGTGAAAAAGATCTGCAACACCATCAAGCAGAACCCTGGAGATGGCCAAACAAAGAAAAATACACGAATTCCTATACTGATCGCGCCTTATATCCACGGCTTTACTCACAGACTGAAGAAGACTGCTGGACGGCAAGGCGTCCACGTGGTTTGCTTTGCGCCGAATAAGGCATACTCTATGTGTAACAGGGTAAGCCAGGAGGGAGAATTCTGAGGAGGAGTTTGTGACATTGCTCAGAGGACGAAGTATGCATCATGTGAAAAAATGAGTCATATATAACTATCCCATTATCATGCGGTCGATGCTACATAGGCCAAACCGGTCGTTGCATCAATGACCGGACTAGGGAGCATGCTGCGTTCGTTAAGGAATATATCAGCAGGGGACATCTACCGGTACACTGTCGAGAATGCCGGAGCACTCCAAGTTTGAAGAACATCAAGATCCTAGGGAAAAACAAAAGAAAAACTTGCGCGTGAAATCTATTGAAGCATTGGCCATCGATGAAAAAGAAGAATAATGTCAGTGCTCTTCCTTGGCGCTGGACAAGTGAGAAAACTGCTTCTGCGGGGGTCCTGAAGGGCTCGAAGCAGCTTTATGTTTGTAAATATGTATAGTAGAAGAGGAGGAAGGCGTTAATGCAGGTTGTAGGTAAGGAAGAAGAGAGGTTCGATCTAGAGCTGTAAATACCGAGAGTAGTGAAGGAAGAGGAAGGCTGTAATATAGTTGATAGTCAAGCGGTTGTAATATTTTTGTGTTCATTACTGTTCAGCTGGCACCACCCAAGAATATGATCCAACTAGCTCAGCTCCAAACAGTAGTACAATTATACGCCACCAATATTGATCAGCCACGAGTTGTGGTTGGGAAAGCACAGGACCTCGAGCAGACTTTCAGCCATTGTTATGGTCTGGCTATTTTCGTCACAGCAGCAATTGGACACGGGCCACTACCCGAGTGCTTGTCAAGCTGATATTGCAAAGGAAACGCTCGCTTTTGTCCGTAAATTTAAACAGTAACAAAAAAATGTCTTGGCCAGTGCCGTTGCACGCGGGTATACTTGGTGTCCCAATAGTGCCGGTTAGCTCGTGTAAAGTGAAAAACCTTCCAAGCAAATTCTGTTGCACTGCCCGTTTAATGGCGCTATCATTAGTACCCACATGACAGGAAAAAAGTTAACAGAGTCCTTCAATGGACAAAAATAGTCGAAAGGGAAGTGCGCCGCGTAGAGGGGAGATACTGAAAGACAGAGGCGAGAGGGAGGTGACGTCAAGGGGCGGAAGCCAATGAGCGCGCGGTTGCTGGGGCGGGTCTGAACTTGCAAGTCTGCGGAGCGTGTACGCCTTGGTTTGAGCTACGATATAGAATGTGAAGTACGTACTAGCGGTAATTTAAGTAGGAGACGCAAAAAAAAAATTAAGAAAGATCTATTACTAGATTTTGGAGAATGCATTACATTAGCCTTGGAAACGCCACACACGTCCCACTTTAGGAAACGCTAACACTGAACTCCGTAACGAAGTAAAAAAATGCAGAGCAAAATAAATCAATTAAAAGAGAAAGCTAAAACAAAAAAACAAAAAACTGAAGGTGTTAGCGTTTCCCCGGAAAGGGACGCATGTGGCGTTCCTCAAGGGCCATGTAACGCGGTCGTAAAGGGATCCACCAATGAATCATCCTTTTATTTCTTTATGAATGGTTTACGACGCAATCATTGACGCCAGCGCGACTGCAGCGCGCGACTTCGAAATTGATTGATTGCTTCGTCTCTACGCAATCGTTTAATCTTCTGTCAGCTGTTTCCCCACCACCATTGTAGCTTCGTGTGTGTGTCTTGTCCTGTATCTGTGTAATCGGTTAAGGTTCAAGCTGTTTCATCACCATCATTGACCACGTACCAACTAAGTCAACTCAAGCCGATAATTGCTTCCTAGCTTGGACGCAGACGTGAATGCGTGCGTACATACCTGCCGCGGCGCGAGTTTATGTGCTTGCTAGGACAACGTCGAGGACAACGTCTAAAACGACCTCTAGGACGACCTCAAAATGACCTCCAGAGCGACGTCGAGGACGACGGCGGGGACGTCAAGTTTTTGGCGTTTGCACTGCAGCTCCGCATACACGCGGCGCCTGCGTAAGCGCGACGCATGCGAGGTCAGACTTTGTAACGCGAAAACCGGTGAAGTAGCTAAAAAAGGCTATCGCATTAATATATGGAAGGAATATTATTCCACTCAGTTTAGACAACATAGAAATAAATCCTTAGCGTTAATCTGTCCGCAGGAAAACGGTAATACAAAGCAAATAGTTAACTGCGCCGATAACCCTAGACTACTCTGTGGAATATTATAAACTATATTATCAAGCAGGCTGTAAATAGAAAGGTACTCAAGGTGTTGAGTGACTTAATAGATACATCCCACGTAGCTGATCTGTTTCGCGATCATTTTTGCACAGTTGGTAAAGTGATTGCTACCCACAATGTCTACTTGTACTGATGAACTTCTCCTTCCCTCAAGGAAAAATTCCAATTTTTGGGTACATAAATAAAACTAATCATAAAATTGTATCCACCACTAAGCTACTTGACTCTGGGAAAGCTGTTGGCACTGACCAGACTTGTACACGTTACTGAAAAATAGTAAGGGGTTACATTTACAATTACTCAAGGCTAAATTGTAATTTATTACAATTACAATTACCCTCCATAAAAGTAAGTGACCGTTACCCCAAAAGCAATCCGTTACTGTCGTGGCGTTACTTTCAACAATATTGTCTTCAACTAAGAAACAAAGGGAAGACGCTTATTCAAGTTCTTATTGTTGCAACCTGTTCCATTTAATGACCTTAAGTATTTTGAGCAAGAGCTGGCTCTCGAAAGTCTCGTCAAACATTTTGTGTTATTTCTTACTCAATATGTCGACTGCTACGGTGAACACCCTGCTGAACTGAGGCACTGAATGGGAGTCGCATATTGTGCCTCCCGAATGTTTTATGCTCTGCATTGAGCTTCTTCAGCGAAGCAATGGAAGTACTACTTACCTCGAAGATAGAGCAAAGCTTCCTCGTTGCAGCCGTTGCTCGATATTCGGAGTTTTAGCAAATCGTTCCAATATCTCCGATTCCTCCGATAACGACACCCGATAACGCTATGACAAATGCGCAAAGGCGGCGGCGGAGTATCAGATATCCTTATCGGAATTGTTGGACCGATCTACTAAAATTCTCCATTGTCGAGATCAGAAGTCATCATACATCTAGCCAAAACTAGAATAAGAATTGATTTATGTCTATCGCACTATACCGGCACATATTACCAGACAGTAGCGAAACATAGTTGTAACAGTATAGATATTCTTCTTCCTTTGGGTCCTGAACCATGTCGAGCCTCGGTTGAGACGTCGGTGAACAAAGAAAAATTTCCAATATATAAATATAAGCAATCAAAAAAAAAACACTCATAAAATTAATTAATTAGAACGTCGGTTAAAACAAGGAAATGTAAACGCACGTTTGCCGTGTGTACCCTTTCTTGGTGCCGTCCGGAAACCGCATCGGAGCTCAAACCAACTGCAGTTTACTCCGGTGTTCTCCAGATAGACTTCCGGATGCCACCGGCAGCAGAAGGGCAGAGTACTAAGTAAGCCGTGCTATGGCCTCACTCACGAGTTTCACTCTCTCCTCCAAGCCCAGAATATCAAGTCTACGTCAGCCACCATTATGTTTATTTGTAAAAATATCTTGCTTGAGATGAGATGCATCCCGCTGGGGTAAAAACAGGAAGAAGAAGAAAGGAAAACTATTACCATTTTCGGAAGTGCCCGCAAAAAGCTTACTTACAAAAGGGTGACTGAGGTGGAGATGACCGGGCTGGAATTCACAAATAAAGTGGGCAAACCCTAGAAGTTGGACTACAAAAAGTAAGTAGCTTTTAAAACAGGGTCAAATAAGGCAAAAGAAACAGAAAAAATACATACTGTTTACTGAGAAGATGATAAGTGTGCAGCAACGAACGAGGATGCTTGTGGCAATAACAGCTTCACATATTACCACACCTCTTTTAGTGGATTTTAGGGTAGACGGAGCGTTGTCTCGTTTTGTGACATTATAGAAAATGGTTGTAGTAACTATAACCGAGAAGGACATTGTTAATTCTTGTCTGTGCACTTACCGCCTCGAGCTTCTCGAAGAGGCACACGATCACTTAGTGTCCTCCTCTTCCCGTTTCGATCGCAAAAAAAAAAAAAAACACACACACAAAAAAAAACAGAACAGGGACTATGAAAAGTGGATATAACGTGCCCCACACCCCCCTTTCTTTTTTTTTGTCTTTTTTGTAAAAATGCTTCTTTGGATTTTTCGACATTGTTGTTAGGGTCTAAAAAAACTAGATTCAGGGGCTTGGTGTTGCAAAGAAGGCACTTGCGGAACTGAAGAGTGCCAAGCCTCCCTTTACTGCGCTCTACTTTTCCAAAATAAAAACAATTATTTCTTTAGAAGGGGGAGGGGGAGGGGGCGGGGTCGGTCCTGAAAAAAAAAATGTAACGGATTACAAGGAATCCGATACGTAAAAATGTAAGGAAATTAGTTTAAAAATTTCTATAGAAAATATGTAATTATTCCGTTACTAAATTACTGATAAATGTAAGGGATTACAAGTAATTTCGTTACTTGTAACGAATTACGTACAAGTCTGGCACTGACCGTATTCCTGTGTGGCTTATTCAACGGAATGTCGAAATGTTGGCCTCCGCCCTGGCTTCGCTATTTAATATAAGCATTCTAGTCGACAACATGCCCAAATGCCTTAAAAGTTGCTAAAATAGTTTCTATTTACGAAAGCGAAGACCCTGATGACCTCGGCATTATAGGTCAATTTACGTACTTAATTGGTGAATTATACGCTTTAAACCAAATTACGCAAATCCCGTTACGCAATTTTAATAAAATTAAAACTATGTCAGCTAGCCAACACGTATTTCAGTAAGTTAGATCTAAGGTATCTGCAAATTTCTCCGTGTTATTAAATTATTACTGAGGCTCCTAAAAATAATAATATAGTAATTGGCGTATTCTTAGAAAACAAAAAAGCCCTCTACATAGCGTAGACCGCGATATTTTAAGCAGCAAGCTCGAGCAATATTGATTTCGAGGTTTATCACTAGAGTTTCTTAAAAGTTTCATAACCGACCACCAACAAACCTATGTTATACAAAATTATGCCTCACAACAACGACCAATCTTTATGGAGATTCCTTAGGATTCGGTACTGGGGTCCACTTTATTATCACTTTACGTAAATGACATGTGAAATTGCTTAAACAGAAGCTGATTTCATCATGTACGCCGATGACACAGCCCTGGTATTTACATTTAAACCCCAAGCCATGAGCAGAGAACACCCTAAGCAGAAAACTCAGCTCTATCAGTAAATAGTTTGTATCTAATAGACTCTCCTTAAATCTACTAAACTTAAATGTATTGTCTTTAAATCTCTCCATAAGAAAATAGCTGAGCGTTCTTGCCGTTCACGTATTCGCAGGGATGAGGTTCCATAGGTCAATACAATCTCGTACCTGGGTGTAGAGCTAGATTTTGAATTTAATTGGAAACCTCAATTACACTCCTTGTGTTAATAAAAAACACTTTAATATTCATGCTTCGTCTAAGCCGAAAACGCGGAGATACTTTAATAATGAAACATTAAGAACTATCTATCTTAATATTTTTAATCGCACATTACTTACTGTGTCGAGTCATTGGGTTTTGCTTAAAACTTATATTGAACCCGTCATAGAGTTACAAAAGTTACGGGTTTACCCTTAGGAGAATGAATTCCGTGCCCCCTCGTTCCCCACCCGAACCTTTGTTTACCTGTAATAGTATAATGCCTTCCGAAATCTACAGAAAATATCGGCTCTCACTATTAGTTAACAATAATTTGTAACGAGGCTCCCTTTTCTTCGACTATGTTCAGTGCTTCTCATATTGACTCTCGCCCTGCTTTACAAAGGTTAACTCTCAATACCAGTATCCCACAATGACTATGGCCAAGCGGCGCTTAAAGCACACAGGTGTTAAGATATGGAACGAGATTCCTGTCTCAATTTTTGATTATCACAATAAAGTTACCGTCCATAAGAAATTTTTTCTTTACGTCGGCAAACTCAAAGTGAGGAAAAGTATTCGATAAGTAGTTGCATGTTTGAAAAGTGGAAATATACTTGTATAAGTGTCGAAATAAAATGGAGTCTAGCGTGTTTGGGTTGTGTGACGTCTATCTTTTGTGAAGGTGCACAGGATTGTGTTTTCAGATTATATTAACGGTTGGAGATTTTTATGTCTGTGGATTATGTTCGTAAATAATATAGTGAGGATATAGTATATCAACCCTTAAAAAAACTGTTTTCCATTTGTAGCTTTTGAGGATGTACTGAGTTGTCTATTCGTATTGCATTTCTTTTAAAATGATCCACGACTAGACCCTGGCTATGGACCCTGATTAGTTTACATACTTCCATGTATTATTTGCAGTAAAATGAATGAATGAATGATACCTTGTTTATTCTAATGGCGGATCATACGTCACCGGCAGACGTATGAAAATGATTATTCTTCGCCGTATACTTCTTCCTCTATTCGTTTCAATTTTGATGTTGACAAGAACCTGCCACTTCCTACGAGACGCTTACCTACCTGAGTAAAAATCTACGAAATTCACCACATGAAGCGGCTTGTTGGCCGAGTGTGCGCCAACTGATTTATTAGACACAGAGTTTGAAAGAAACGCTGATACAGCGTGTTCACTGCCGGAACTTGGTCCATCTGTTTGATGTTATGAATTTTCTGGCGCGTGATGAAGTCGAACATTTCAAGGATTCACATGATACCCTCAAATATGCGACGTACAAAAGCATATAGGTCTCTTCACGCTGACATTGAACGAACAAAAATAGTGGTCTAGCGTCCCAGGCTGTCAAAAGCTATCCGCACCGGTAACATCGGGTCCTGTTTTCAATTTCTTGCTTCATCAGCCACCAAAAGAACAACATATATCATACACTCTGATGATGGCAGATATCCAAGTTGCAAGGCTTAATTTCGGAACACGTCTATCATTGAGTGTGTTTGTCTTGAATGTATCGTTAGCGTTTGTTTTCCTATTAATAGAATATATCTCAATTCATCACCAGGCCAACGCAAGCGGTCTGGACTTTTGGGATGGCACGACCCCAGTGAGAAATGAGTCGCACCATTATTCGACGGATCTATTTACCAAAAAAGCCCTGGCTCTTATCAAGGATCACGATCAAGCAAAGGTACTCGTACGAAAATATACTATAACGCAAAAAATACCGCTTTTAAATACTATCGAGAAAATTAAATTTTATCTATAAAGGATACGTATCGAACTACCCGTGTGTTTAGGAAGAAAAAAACACCTGATCGGCCAGCGTAAAAAACTTACGCATCGCAGAAAGCTCAAACTCCGGGAGACTGTGACTCTAGCGGTGATGATATAAAACGCGAATGTTCGAAAACTTGACGTTAATTGGATAAAAAATAAAAGGGACAGAAAAATGTTTTTTACGAGCCCGACGTCTAGCTAACCCTAATATTATCAAAGCTAGAGATGATCATTGTGGACACATGGCAGTTTATATGAGGAAAAACAAACTCTCGGCAGCAAACAAAAGAAGGTTGATTTCTTGCTTGCTTGAAAGTGTTTTCTTTTTCCAGTGAAATAAATGCTACACGCGACCACAAGGCCATTTGTTTAGACAATATGAGGTTTCGGTTGACGTCCGGAAAATTTCGTCTTTTGTTTTATTTTTTGATCCAGGTAACATGTTCTTTAACTGTGGAATTTTAGCGCCACCGCTAGGGTCGACACTCTCACAGAGTTTCAGCATTCTGCAATGCGTAATTTATTTGCGCAAGCCAGAAAATACGATGTCCTTTTTCTTTTTCAGAACATCCAGGATATGTGCAGTGTGTTCGAAAAAAACCAATACAGGTAACCTTTTCATCACAAAAGTGAACTACGCATCGTCAAACGTTTATTCTCGGCCCAAATGCAGGGCTAGCGGTCCGAAATACGCCAACGTTAAAAAATATCCACTATCTTACTAAAAAGGTTATGAGTCACTTTGTAACATTTTTCAATAGCCGGCGACGGAGTCCTTGTACATACGGCGCTGATTGGGGGATACTTACCTAGAACGGGCCAAATTTTTGCATTGACATTTTTAGAAAATAGCCTTTGACTTTTGAATGAGATAACTCTTAGTTCTGACAATTTTGCGTCTGGTTCCGACCGCTAGTCAGATATAGGCGAAGAATTGGCGTTCGGCGTTTAGATTTGCGATCAAGAAGCACACTTTTTGTTTTAAGGGGTGGGTAGCGTTGGGTTTTTGTAACATTACTTTATTATCAGTCACTCTAAAATATGCATTCGTTTGTCCATCCACAGCCAATGTTCCTGTACTTCAGTCATCAAGCAGTGCACTCTGGAGACTACAAGGTGGAACTAGAGGCACCTGCATCGGCTATTGCACATTTTCCCTACATTAAGGAACAGAACAGATCAATACATGCAGGTAAATTTAAGATGACTTGTACATATCTATGTATATTATGTTTAGGGACTAAATGATCGCGTCGCCCGACTGTTGAGATCTTCGCTTAAACGACGCTCTGTAACGGTTTCTCGTTATTCCTTTTACAAAAAAGGAAAAAATAATGCTTATATTTTTTCATACTCGTCTAACTTTAATCCCTATATTTATCGGAGTAAGAATGAATCACATTTTAATATAAGCAAGAATGTTAAAATAAAACGCAGCATGCATGTGGCATTGAGCTGCTCTACTCTTGCGCTTGTATGCATACTAAGGAACGTTATTTGCAGTATTACTGAACGTAAGCAGGAAGGAATATGGCCAATCCAAGACTAAGCAATCAACTTGATTACTTGCAGAATTACTGCAAGTAACCGAAGCAGAAATATGTCCAACCGAGGACTAAGCGCAAAAATATTGGGAGACGGAAGAACTCCAAACATAATTGATAACGACTTACGGCGTTACAGTGTCTTTAAATCTCATCGGGGTGACTTGTTTTTGTTTAGGTTATCAATTGTATAAAGTACCTTTCAGACAGAAGCTCTGCATGTTGCCCGAAGAGCAGATCTTTCACATTGAATAGAGACCATCCTCAAACAGACCTAGTGAACAGAACAGCGCACAAAGAGACAAGGACAGAGAAGAGGAACATGCACGAGACACAGGCGCTGACTCGCAACTGAATTTATACACCAAAAGAAAAAGAAGAGAGCGCGCTGAAAAGTCACGCAGTCCCAGTGAGTGTCACACATGACACAACACCATCTAATTAAGATATATTCGCCCCATAGTCCGATCTAAAAAGAAGGTTTCGGTTTGAAGCAGTGTCACGGATGGGTGGCTAATGCAGCGGTCCCCCAAGTTATTAATGCAATGAGCCTCCAAATTGTTCTCTGTCCTTGCCTTTTTGTTTGCCCTTATGTTCACTATGTCACCATACCGATTCGCCCAGCTTGCCACACTTCTTGCTCAAATATGCCCTTTTAAAACTGTGCCAAATAATGTAGCTGCTTCACCAATTATCTGAGCCCCTCCCCCCCCCCCAATCCCACCGCCCACGCCCCTTTGCTTGGGCACATCCTCTGAGCATGCATTGTACCCGACTGTGACGTCATCGTTCGGCGAGGACTCGGATCTCAATCACAAGCTTTGTGGCCAAAAACGGCGACCGCCAACGTTGCTTGATGAGGTTTTGAAAAGCGTCTACTATACTCGCGAGCTTGCAGTACTTTCAACCCCAGAAATTGACAGAAATGGTCTTTTTAAGTTACAAATATATGAAAACTAACGCTACCGCGCAACGGCTAAACGCCTTTCATATGATGCCGGAGGTGATCTTCATGATAATATGGGAAGGTTTTCTATTGTCATTCCTTGTGTATTTAAATCCACGTCTATTATCAGGCGCAGTGTACGAGCTGGATAAATCCGTTGGACTGGTGATGGAGGCGCTGAACAAGCGGGGCATGCTGAGTAACAGCATCGTTGTATTCAGCACGGATAATGGAGCTCTTCCATGGGGCGTACAGTCCAACAGCGGCTACAACTGGCCTCTGAGGGGCGCCAAGTTCACGCTCTGGGAAGGAAGTGTCAGAGGAGCCGCCTTCGTCTGGAGTCCTCTGCTGTCCAAGTCTGGACGTCTGTCGAACCAGTTGATGCACATCACCGACTGGTTGCCAACTTTATATTCAGCAGCCGGTGAGATAGAACATGCGGTTTTTGTTTCGACATTAAAGCTTCATTGGGTGGTAATATGGGATTCCCCAAATTAGTCGTTTGTTGTTTAGACAGCAGGAGTTTAGCTTGCTAGAGTATGGCGACATTGTTACGTAGTGTAGATGAGCAAGTTTAGCCAGTGCACTACAGCCGCTAGCCTGGGTTCTTTAACGTGTTCACGCGGAGTAGTAATGCACAACCGCACGCCTTTACGGTGATCATCCAGATCGAAACGGGCAGGGGTATAGATTGAATTCAGGATCCCTGTCTTGTGCAGTGCGAGCTTTCGCTCCACGCGCTCCGAGCGGTGGTGCCCTATTACACTCGTCCTCCGGGGAAGGCGCCCTGTAACCGAGATTCCGACTGCGCGTTGAAGGATACCCAGGTGGCCCAAATTAATCCTATCGTCCGCTGGGAAGCGGTAGATTCCTCTTTGCTTTTGCACGTAAAACACTACACATTAAATCGGGACAGACCGAAAAACCCCGGTGTGGAAGTGTCCTTGTTACAAAAAAAAGCCCAAGCACCACGGGCAAAATATCTTTGTCTACAACCTTATCTTGTGTTGTCCGGGAACACAACTCCGCAGTTTCTCTTTTCTTCGGGGCCACAGTTTTAGAGCGCAGCTCTTAGGCGCCCGTTTCCGGCTGAGCGGCGTCGCCGTCGGCGTCGGCGTAACCTCAGGATACCCCAAGGTCACGAGTGACCCCGAAGCGTTGCAGTTGACTTCCCCAGGTCACGTGACCCCCAGGTCAGCGTGATAGCCTAGGACCACGTGACCCCCGAGGTCAGCGTGACCACATGGAGTCACGTGACCTCCCCTTCCGTACCTTCCCCCTCCTCTCAAGAGCTGCGCTAGCTCCAAGTTCGGCATTTTTATCTTGGTTCTCTTCCTTATAGATACCAGGATATTTTTAAGACTCGGGTCATGTGGATCACAAATATTCACAACAAGGAGCCTCTGGAGCCTCTGGCAGCCTGACTGCGATCATTTTAGTGGGATAAGATAGTTACGAAATATTTGGTTAAAATTAATATTAAATGGCGTGTAATAGGCGTTTGTTGCTAAGAAGTTAATACAGGTGCCCATCAGTTAACTTCAAAGTGGCCATCCCTTTCATAGTGAAACCAAGAGACAGACCAAAAATATTATCAACATCAGACGACCCGATTGTTACGCAACCAGAGTTGTCTGTAGATCTTGATCTATTGTTCGACGCATTCCAGGAGGAAATGTGTCAGCAGCTTAGCAACATCGACGGCAAGGACATGTGGAAAGCCCTATCTGAAGACCTGGCATCCCCTCGGCAAGAGGTTCTCATTAACATTGATCCAACGGACAACACCTCGGCGCTGATTGTCGGGCGGCGTAAGGTAGTTCTGGGATCGTACAACAAAGGAATGTACGACCAACGCATGAAGGCTCCTGGAGGTTCTCGTCCTGTGGATGGTCTAGACCAAATGATGCTATCCTCTCGAACCGGAAAAGTGCTGAAAGATTTCTACAACGTACCCCAGCTCACAGTTAGGCCTAACTGGCGCAATGAAACCGTCGTGAGGTGCGACCAGTACGCCCCTTCGGGACAACTTTGTAGCTGCCAGCCCTCCGTACTACTTCGACCTTGAACATGATCCCTGCGAGCTGAATAACTTGGCCGCTTCCAACGTGACGGTGAGTGCGCAAACTAAAAATGTATACCTGTCTCGCAATTGAAATACTGCCGTTGCAAGCGAGGGACTCACCGAATTCGGAAACAGATAAATACGCACATCATAATTTAAATTGTAGTAAAAAATTATGCTCATAATATATTCTAGTTCACTTCAGATTACACTATAGAAGCATGAGTGGAAGGATGAGTTGATGAGTGGAATCGCCTTCCCGCACCTATGGCAGCCATCGAAGACCACAATCTTTGCAAGAACGCCTTAGCTATCATTGAATGATTAGGAGCGTCTTATTCGTCTATACTAATAACCAAACAATGGTGTTCTATCATATGAAATGTAATCCACTCCCCTCTATAATGCCTCAGGCCTTGAGGGTAAATAAATAAATAAATAAATAAATACAAAATTGCAGCATATCACCGAACACAGGAAATAAGAAATGCAGGACAGTATAAAAAATGTGTCGTCTTGCCTGTCCCTTTTACGCTTTCAGCAACGAGTATTTCTACCATCCTGGTCACTTTCGAAATATAACCACCATTAGGCACTCACAAAAATGTATTGCATATTCAGCGTAATTAGGTCATCTTAAATTATACATCTTAATGGCACAAACTATTTAGTTTAGTGAGAAATAGGTAAGTGGTGGTGGAGTTCGAATGATGAAATTCTTTCCACTTGAAGGTGGTTAAAGATTAAAATTCGCCGAAATAAAAGTAGTTAAAAGAGCGTTGATGTAAGATTCGACTATCCTTGTGTCTGGTCGGCTTTGTAACAGCAAATTAATCATAGTTTTTGTTCGCGCACTTTAGCTTCAAAGGGACACTGACAGGGTATTTATGCTCGCCGAGGTTTTTAGTTGTACGCGACAAATGAGAGCCCAACTACCCAGAACAGAATTTGCGGCTCGAAATTCGGTTTCCTTCCGCCCGAAAACCGCCGATTAAGAACTGGCCGGTTTGGGTCGCGTTCACTCTCTTTTCCGTGTTCACGGGCCGTTTTCTAAGGTTTCGACGCGACTACCAAATTTAATCAGAGTCGTGGGTCATTGAAGGCACGCAGTCATTACTAAAATAGAAAAAAAATGAAACTCATTTTTGTGGCTTCTAAAAAGCTGCAAATACGTTGACTGAAAAAAAAAAAAGGTTGCACAGACAACCGGAAGCATTCTGTGCGTTCACTGCATAATTCTCAACATGGCGTCGTTTCGCGTATCGTGGGACTCGCGGGTGGCAGCGGACGACGAGTGTAAGACCTCTACTTCAGAACCGTCGTTCACGGTACCTGCGAATTCTGTCTTCCTTCGAAAGAGAAATTTCGGACCGATAAAAAGAATTGATATTAATCCCGTATGACACGCGCGACCCGCTAGCCGATTGTACGAAGACGTCGCCGAGCCGTAGTCCCTTCTCGTGGCTGAAGACATCGCTCGCTCAAACGTCAAGCACGAAGTGCGTACATCGAGTGGAATATGCACGCATACAGTTTCTTTACTTGGTGCGAATGTACCTAATGCGTGGTGCTGCCCGACTTCAAGCCGGGAGTGCATGTACTGGAGGGAAATTGGCAGCAAACTTTCCGACATACAGTCGACCGCATCAGTGCCAGCGGGAGGCGCTGACCGGATACATTACTACGAACGAAAGAGCTCGTTGAGTAGCTCAGTGAAAAGATGCCCGCTTCATACGCAGCGGTCACGGGTTCAATCCGTAATGTAAGCGTACCATCTTTTTTTCAGACATTTTGCGATTGTTGCATTGCTTCTTTTTTTTTTACAATTATCACTGAAAAATAAAATTGTTGTGGACGATACGTCACTGAACTAAATGGTATGTGGATTCGATTTTTGACACCTCTGCCGCACAATGCCACTTTCAGATGCGAGGCAACTCTTCAAGCAACATTTTGGGAGTATTCTTTTCGGAGCCGATCACGGGAATTCCCCAAGGGCACTCACTACGAATTGCCAACACTTAAATGTACAAAACAACTCCTCTTGAAGTTGAAGTACAGAACAGCGAGCGGAACAAACATAACTGCGGGAATCGCACGGCAAACGTATCCCTAACGCATTTCGTCTGCTGCGCCCGGAAGAAAAAAAAAATCGCACGGTTTCCGCTCTTCATTTTTTCCTCTCCACATCTCCGTGTCGTGCGTGGGTTTCGGTTTCAGTTTCGAGCAGTTGCGTTTTTGGCTTTATTAAAAAAATTCGTGACTTTGTAGCAATATATTATTTGGGTAGTATTCCGACACCATATTGACACCACCTGCCAAAAAACGAAAAAATATTTTTTTGGAGGGTGTCAGTGTCCCTTTAAGCTTAAAATTGCATGTTTGTGTTTTTCGCGCATCAGCCCTGGCTAACACGAGGTATCAATGCAACACAGCGAATGGTGTAGTCTTGAATTAAGAAAGTATAAAAAGTGGAAAATATGCGGTGTAAAACAATTAAATTGTGAAGAAGCAGTTTTTTAAGGAAATGTTCTAACCTAGAAACTTGATATATTTGTTATATATCCGTTCTTTTACCTATTGCTACAAATCTAGATATGCGTCGTGCCCAAGAAGAGCCACTTTCAGTAAGCCTCAACTTGTCATGATAATTAACTTCCGAAATCGTCATCTCATTGATATATTGCCACCATAATAAAATTATCGATTCGCCAATGTATCCTTTTTTAATTCATGCCGCCTTCTCCTACTTCACGAGGTGACGCAAAGCTTTCTTGTTTGAGCTGAAACCGACTATAAAGTATTGACCCTATTCCCATGTACTATACAAACTAACAGGATAAGAGGGACACCGAAATACAGATTGTTTCAAATGCCATGATTTTATTGATAATACTTTGTATAATAATAATTACTCTATTTCCAACAAACACTGATGGAGGAACTGGAGGAAACATTTGTAAAAATACAGCTAGACAAGGCCCTCGACATCCTACATAGGCTTAACAGCAAAGCCGTAAAAACAGTAGGCATAAAAACAGAAGGAGTTCAGTACATATATACCAAGCAAATAATAACAAAGTAGTTGTGAAGTAATATTGAAGGACATATGAAAAACAACTACAAATAACCCAGCAACATTTACTAAATGTTCTTTAAGTTTGGATATTTTACCTGAATCCAACTCACTATTACGCTCATTGGTTATGTAATTTTCGCAGCGCATATGTAATTATCGGAGAGTCGTAAATTATCTTCCTCACGGCCCTCTCCCAACAATGTACGACCTTACCTGATACTCTCAAATATGAAAGGTTCTGCGTTTTCGGAGTTTATTTTTTTTCTCAAAATTGGGGGCATCTTTTTTCGGGGTTTAGTTTTCTCCTACAGATTCGGTGTTTTTTTGTGTAAATTGGTTTAATTCATAACCAATTTACACAATAAATACAGAATCTGTAAAAAAAATATAAACCCTGAAAAAAAAATACCCCCATTTTCGAGAAGAAAAAAAAAACTCCGAAAACGCAGAATCTTAAATATTAGGAATGTTTTTATGAGCGAGAAATGCGACAGAAATTTGTGTGTCACTCTACGTGACATGCCAAAATAACACGCATTGAAATGGTGTTGTCATGACTCGAAATAGACAGTATTCTTTCAGTCGAAAACATGTTTTGAATATAAAACGATGTGGTTTTATTCTTCGCAGGAACTTATGGAGCTCACCGAGAAGATTGAGGAGTACTACAAGAGTATGGTGCCGCCCGCAAATCCAGCCGCTAGATCTCATGGGATTTCCAGAATACAACGACGGCTTGTGGGGCCCTTGGGAATGAAAACTATTCAAAAAGAAGACCAGAACAATTGTAACAGTATAAACGCTTGAATAAGAAAAACAACATCAACAACAACTTGGAATATGTTTTTTGCCAATGAACAAAAGAAGACTTAAACTACAGGTGTACAGAAGAAACTTTACACGGTCTTTTACCATAAAAGCTCGGCGCATCGCAAGGTAGCCCTAGAGGTCACAACTGCTAAAAAATCACGGAGGAAGTGCACATGGACAACCACACACTTTCGAATGTCAAAAGAGTGTGGTTTCCCAGAAAGCTCCTCCGTGTATTTGATTCTTTCAATTTTAAGTTCTCATAATTACGACGCGTTCGTTTTAATATTTGTATTGTTTATTCTTTGTTTCAAATCTCTTAAGCTCAGAAAATACACTGGCGTCATCTATCGGACAGCCGTGGAGTCCTTGCTAGTTTCCGCATATTTCCCATTCTTTTAGCGCGTTTTTCATTTTGGCTCGAAAAACTTTTTACAATGCTGTAAGTGACCGCTTTTTATAAATACGACGGGTACATCTGGTCTCGAAAATACCGGAAAAACTTCACTCTAGTCAAATGCAGTTCCAGGGCCACCTCATAGATGGCGTGAGCGTGCCAGTGTGTTCTTTCTCCGAAAGAGATTGCAAGAGTTCGGTCGTAAGCAAACGAGCAGTGTGTGAACGCGCCTTACGAACAAGAATATTACAATATTTGAGCGAACTACCTCGATGAGGAAAAGTGGAAAGTTCACGAAATGGCGGGTTGTGCGTTTCGTATAAGATACATTTTAAGAGCAAGTTCTTAATAGTGGAAGAAAAAAAGCGTACTTGAAAAATGTCTCCGAATCTTGTCTATATGTTTTTCCCCTGTATTAAATGAAGTTGAAGAACCTGGTCAAGTGACATTACCAAATGAATAGATTTTGTGATAAGTTAGAAACGTTGATAATGATATTAAAATATGCACTTTTATTGGCAACTAATAATGTGTTCAGACTTTTTAATCTAATATTTCAAACTTATTTTATTCACGATCACACACCGTAAGCACGTAAACGCCAGAAATATAACATCCGGTAATGAATGCAAATAGGCCAGCGTTGCTGAAGTCAATTTTTCTGGCCAAATTTGTGGCATTGTAGCTGGTTCTTGACTTCGCCTGCAACTCGAAAACATTGTGGTCCATCGAATAACATGTTTTCGCCAGGTTTGCACTAGAACCCATTCCGTTTACGTCTTGCTGCTCTTGATAAATGCTTGCATTCTGAAAAGTAGACATAAAGTAACGCTGTGAAAAAAACAAAAAAAATACTGTGTGCTTTGTCCTTTTAATATGATTACATTTTAGAAGAATTTTATTCCTAAAGTTCATTGAAGAACAGATCGGGAATCAATTAGAGTAATCGAAGTGTTCGTTTTTAAATAAATATAAAACTGAGCTGGTATGTGAGAAAGAACCTTTTAAGCTATATCTTATTAATGGTCTAACGTACTGAGAACGCGCTAATCAGAGACAAAATCAAAATCCTTTGAATCTTGTAATGGTAGCAAATTTTAAGATTACGACGCTTCACTTCGAGATCAGTCGAAAGGTGTCAAGGCAGATGTGATCTTGCTTCTACTCAAATACTGTAAACGACTTATTTTTCGTGGGCTGTGTATTTCGGAATTGTAGGTCAAAGTTGAAGATTTTGGAATAATTCGCTGGTTCAAATTTTCGAGACGCGGTGGAATCTCAACATAGATTCCAAATGTTTACATTTTACCGGAATGTGTTCACAGGACATATTTTTCGCGAATCGTAGGCGATCCGCGAAATTCGCGAAACTTAGGTCTCTCGCGAAAGTTAAGTCGTTTACAGTATGCAGAAGAATTGACAGCTATGGCGAAGCGTGCTCAGAACGCTTGTAAGAAAAGCTACCGATTTTAACATTCAAAAGTAATTGTAGCTTTAAATAGCAATAATTTAGGGACAATGAGTTAGTGATATATAGTCATGTATCTCGCTAAACTCTGTTTCACCTTAGATGTAGCGCAGGAGGCTACAAACGCGAGCTGCTTCCTCTGGGGCACACCGGCTCGCGCAAACACTGCGCTTAAGACAGCTGCCGCAAATAAGGTGCGGTATAGGTGAAAATCAAAAATGTAATTGTAGTCAGCCTCCAGCGACGTGCATTGTCAAACTGTCAACTTCGACGGGGTTGGTTTGAGGATGCGATTGCTCCAAGCTCCCAGCCGTGCTTTTTGCATGCACCATCAAACGTGTCTTCACAACTGATGATAGGCCGCCAGGATCGCAACTCGTGCTGGCAGCGCGATACAAATCCTGGTGGGGACGTCACGGATGGTAATATTTCGGCTCCACCGAAACATCACAGCACATCACTTTCGGGTGACAGCCCTATCTGTGTAGTAGTCACTCATTGTATTTAGCCCACTTCTGTTTGACAGTAGCTTTTGGCAGTACTTCAATAAACTCGGTATGTGTAAAAGACGCCATCCCAACATGACCAGATTTGTGTAAAAATACTCTCTCAAGATGAACGCTTTGTATGTTGAGCATACAAGCCATGAAATAAGATATTTGGCATTTGATGAATCACGGATGGTTTCGGGTATAGGTATTCATGAAATGTCCTTACACGGGGCTGTATAACGGCTGTGCACGATTCCTTCGACAACACTAAGCCAGGCGTTTGTTTAACCTGAACTCAACTGCACCTAACCTAATATACATACTGAAGGTCGTTACGTCACGCCGCGGTGGTGGCGCTTCGGTCGCACTTCCGGTGTGGGGTGTGGGCGGAAGTCGCCTTAGCGGGCCGGGCACTGCTATGTTGTTTTGCCAGGAACCAGCTAGAAGCCTGCCTTCTGGTTAAAACGCTGGACAGTTCTGTAGGCTGGGGCAGCACACGATGAAGGCTGGAAAAGGTGTGATGATCAGTTCGAACCTGTTTCTTACCTGCCCGATTCGTTCGAGAATGTAAACATGTGCCGTCGAAAGAGACTCCGTCGGACCAGGATTGAATGCGCGAAGCGCTGAGGATTCATGAATACATTTAGTCGTAACGGTTTATTTTTGCTATTCCAACATGAACTCGGGAGAACCGCCAAGCAATATTCGGACCACCAGGATTACGTTCAATGCCTGTTCACGTTGCAAACAATCGTCCGCATGTTCAAACGGCCGTATACTCGTGCAGATGACGGCGGCCTGTAGACAACATCAATGTTACGCGCTGTCGACACTGTAATTGCGATGCGAAGAAAGTGTGTACCTCTGAAAACGTATAAGCTTGGAAAGTGTATCAGATAAGTTAGCTCGGTGTAAACAATAGATACAAGTCGGTCGCCGACTTGTTATGCCCGATTCACTTGGTTTGAGTATTGCGTGCAATTTTCAGCTTCAATATCAAGATGCCGAAGCTTTCAATCTCACTTATATTGCTGCCAGAGTGAGTCGCAATTGAAAATAGCACGCAGATGTCATCATGTGAATCAAGCTCTATACTAAGGTGTCCACGCGAAATCGATCGCCGTGCGTCAAATTCACAAGTTTCCATCGGTCCCCAGCCTTGTTCATTTCGTTGAAGCCACCAAAGTAGTCAGACATTACTTAGAAAGACTCAGGGTCAACAATCCCATCACAGAAAAGAGCACAGGAACTCACACCAACGCCGACACCACCGCATACCAATGGTTGTGTTGATGGGGGACTGCGCGCTTCTTGCACCACAGCCCATAGCGAATAACCGGCGCCGCTGGCCTCCGCCAGGAACGCACCGGTTTGTTTGCAAACATGAGTTGGCGTATACGGCTGTAGCTGTAATAGTAATGGGATGCGTAGCTCACAGTACGGGATTCAGCGTTGTCAAACGGGAAGTACAAGTACATACACGTACGCGTTCGTAGGATATAACTACATGTGAACGATGACGTCATCGAAGATTACTTGGTTTAATACGAGCCGGAAATGAGATTCATTAAACGGAAAACAAAACTATTGAAATAAATACTCAAATGGCAAAAATTAAAAAAAAAGTACTTCAATCGAGGATGAATTATGCGCGAACAATCGCCTCGAAGTCATGTCGATTTCTTCCTATATTTGCAGCACCAGTAGCTTTATGAAGTGAGGCCTATTTTCGGCGAATATTTCTCGCGATATGCATTATTTGCTGAACAGACAGCGCCTGAATTAACATTTGTTCTTTCAAATGTCCGGGTTGAAAGTGTGCGATTATTACATAATAAATCAAGTATTCCGATAATCACTATTGAATACAGGTTCCATTGTTGTGAAATACACCGTACTTTACGGTATGGCGGAAAATATATTTGTATCGAAGCTTTCTTCGGGTATTGTGAAATAAAGTAAAATACATATATGTAGAGGCTGACCTCAAAAGTTGTACGGTACACCAGACATTTGCAACATAGATAAAAAAGAAATGGAGCGAATTACTTGCGATAGCTTCATTTGGATCTGGTTGATAGAAGGCAATTAACCAGAATCATAGCGCAGCTGTCCTTGCTGCCCGTTATGCATTCGAATGTGAACGATAAGTCTAATAATGTGATTAAAAGCCTGTAGTAAAGGCGCAAACAATTGCGGTGGCGCCCAGCTCGGCTATGCCGGGATATACGTAGCGTAAGCTTATGCGCACTGAAATGAGAGGCGCTATCAAGCGACTCCGGTGCAGCGTCAGACTTGGCTACTGCGCAACAGAGGCGGACAGCTGGACGCGGCGGCGCCGGTGCGTCAGCCGCGGCTATGACGTCTCGAATGCGAAGACCGGCCTGAGGCGCGCGCGGTGGCGCGGAGCCCGCGGCGGTGGTGGCTCGGGCACGCCAGCTGTGCGCCGTGTGACGTCACTGCTCCTCGCGCTTGCGCGGACCGGCGGAGGCGCGCGCGGTGGTGGCGGAGCCCGCGGCGACGGCGGCTCGGCCCCGCCACCTGTGCGCCATGTGACGTCACTGCTCCTCGCGCTTGCTAAGCACGGAGCACGGCTCGTGCCAGGAGAGCCACGCGAAGCTGCTCAACCTCGGCCAGTGTAGCTACGCTACAAAAACAACGGGCCTAAGGAAGAGGACAGACACACAGGCGTACATCGCATGTACGTTTGGTACGTAGTACATGCGATACCTCCACCTACAAAACAATGTTTCGCTGAAGATTTTCCGGGACCAAAGTATGCCTGCAAAGAATTCGAATGGAGCAATATTTAGTAGAACAGCTTTTTTACTTGCATTATTTTGAGTTTTCTTAAACATGGGGTTTTCAACTTATGATCAACACTCTACTCAAACCAAAATTAAGCGGAACTGAAAGCATGTAGTAAGTTTCCTATTCAATCTTGTACCATTTGCTACGTTTGATGGTAGCAGAAGTTATCGGTTAACACCTTGATAACCCGTGTAGTTTTTACACCTACTCACAACCACCCAATATTGCAAGTATTGCTGTGTCCTCACAACTATGGGACTGCCGATTGACGAGTGTAGTTCACCCCAGTCATAAATGTTAGGCAGGGAAATGTTTTTTATTTATATATCTCTTTGCATTTTAAAGTGCTCAAATGGTCGTACCTACTTTAAAGCCATCTAGGAATGATTTAGCGTCCAAATATTTTCCTACCTTCAGCCAAGGTGTGGGAACCTGAAACATATATCGCCAATTCCAGTTTCGTTTGCCTGATGTTTGTGCTGAAGATTTAAACTGCTTAAAAGCGTTTACTTAAATTTTTGCTAAAAATTATAGTCTGCAAGCGCTCGGCGTATGTTTGATCAAAACATTTGAAGATCCTGCCGGGGTTGGTCTGACATTCGTCTTAACAATTTTAACAATGTGAGGGCATTTAGTTGGCGTTTGTGCTGAATATTTATACAAAGTAAAGGCGCTCGGCAGACGTTTGTGCTAAATATCTAAGAATAGTCTTGACGTATTTGACTGATGTTTGTCTTACGAATCTTAACAATCTGAGGTCGGTTGCATGATGTTTGTCCTAATGATCTAACCGATCTGAACGAGTTTGGCCGACAGCAGTTTGCATTAAATTTAAGGGTTTGGAAACAGTCCAATGCGTTAGCTCTAGTGCCCTGGTTTATGCGCTGAACTTGGACTGGATTGGACTAACCAAAGTTCGCCACGTCGCCACGCAATGGTGCCACAGCCGCACTGGTTGTGGAAAACAGGCTAGAAGCCCTGCGCGTTTCCTCCACTCCTCTCTCCGTAGTGTGCTGTCCATTCTTTGGAGGGGTCGGTGCCGCCTTGCCGAGGTGCCGTTCCCGCGTTTGCCATTTATTGCCCGCGCCGCGCTGACGAAAGTCGCAAGTGGCAGCGATCGCTCAGTCGGTGGTCGTTGTTCGTCCTGCGGTACGTGAAATGCCTGGAAGTTGCGTGCCGCAGTGCACGAATCACTCCAGGAATGGGTGGAGAATGTTTTCTTTTCCAAGAGAGGATAAAGAAGACTGCAGTGGACGGTAAAGATAAGGTGGCAAAAATGGTAGACCACAGACACATCGTGTGTATGCAGTGTGAGTAAACTTTCTTTTCGGAGCAGGTACGGAACATATTCGGGTGATTTCTGAATAATATATCCGTAGCACAGGCACGTATCCATGGGGCGTGGCCCAAGGGGCCATCACCCCGATCTTCCATTTCGCTGGGGCCTCACCGACATACCTCTCCCTCCCACTCTTTGACATATGTTGCTGGTACGCCACCCGCGAAATTGTCCTGCCGTGTACGAGCATAGTGAAGTGTACGCGATCGTCACATAGCACGGTTCGAGTAGCGGTTCACTAGAGGTTTTCGAGGACTTACGGCGAGCTGTGACCGCGAGTCATCGATACGTCCGTGCTTCCTATCCGCCGGACAACCAGTTCGGTTATATACACCTTTTCGAAAACGGGCTCCCGGCAGATTCTCATTTTCAATGTTCATGCGTATTTCGTGCGTATGGCGCGTGATTTGCTCGCTTTCCGAAGCGACGAACATTCACGAGCTGAGGAGATGCACGCTGGGCTGAGGTCTTCTACATATTGAAATAACGTATAGCTTGGCACGCGGTATGCGAGCAGGGAAATACATATCTACCGGCGATTCCCAGTCGTATTACAACGTAAACTGCGGTATCGCGGCTAAGCGCTGTTGCGGGAATCGGCCCCTGCTCTAGACACATGTCAAGTTGTCTTCAGTGGTGGCAAAAGTTTAACAGGGCGGCTTGAAGCACGGTTTGTTTACACGAAGCACGAGTAGCAAACCACGCAACCTAATGTTACACTGATTGCATGGTTCACCAAAACCTATGTTTGTCCCTGTAGCTACAAGGACGTCCTTACAAACTAGATACCCCGCAGAGCGCCTTTGCTCATGCATTGTACCGTTGTCGAGCGAGGAAGCAATCTAACAAAGCTCCCTACAGGTGTCATCGCCATCGCAAATGCGTCGAGCTGTATCAAAGGTATCGCGCCGCCGGCTACTAAAGCCTGTTAGTGATAAAAAATTGCAAGTAGGTCCAGATAGTATCCAGAACGTCCCATGTGTGTTTTGTCTTTACCAGCCGGTAGGAGAGAAGCTTTACGGGATTAGAGGTCAACGTATGACCAGTTAGTGCAGTAGTCCGCCTCTTCTCTCTCCTCGGCACGCTCTTGTTTTTCTGCTTTGAAGTACAGAAACTCAACAGTCCGCACACTCGGACCCTCTTCGATGGGGTTTCATTGCCGCGACGGTGACCGAGGAACGAAGCCCATCGCCGTCTCAGTATCGGTGAGCGTCAGAGGATCACTACTTATTTCATGTTTTTTTTTGTTGAAAAAGTGGGAATGTGGGAATGTAATGCACGAGGGCCTTACCGATGAAGCGAAATCGCGGCCGCGGAAGAACAACCGGTGCGAAGTTTTGCAGCCGACGAGCAACGCCACATACTTTCGTTTCGCTTCCCAGCCGCCCCGCCGTGGTGAATGCCCCATGCCGTCGTGCTTTGCGTCTGTCTGTAAACGCAACTCAACTCAAAACCGCACCCACTCTACGCTAAAAAAAAAAAAATGTTTACACTTGACTTGCGTCAGGCCTCTCGGTAGTTGACAAATCTTGTTTTTGTTTACATTCTCGTCGATAACGTGTTTTTATGACTAGGCTTCAAAACTAATGACGTCACGCCCTGTCCATTCCTTCTAACCTCTTTGCCCCTCCTCACAATTTTCCCACCCTTAAGACGTAAAGCTATGGGTGACCGACGTTTCCAGGGTCAGTGGTAGAGCGTAAGCTGGTCGGCGTGGGCCACGCCTGGACGACGTCCAGAGGCTGGGTCAGTCAGGTCTGAGTCACTCAAAGGCTCGAACCACTGCGTTTACTGGGGCATCTGGGACATGCAAGCTGATGGTTGCATTTCCGTCAACGAGCCGAAGAGCCCTATTGAGGTCCAAGCTGGCACCGGAAACGACATGTGAAGACATCTTTTTCACTGGCCCTCCGCCGGGGGCTAGAATCCTGGAGTGCCGACGACTGATGATCCGCTATGATACCTGCCCATCTTTGCATGTTTGTGTGCCTTCGTATGACTTTGGTCATACGAAGGCACACTAAGCTATCTAGCTGTCTAACATGCCTTCACACATGGGCTCTGGCCCATGTGTGAAGCCACACATGGGCCAGAGCCCTGTCTCAGAGACAGGGCTCTGGTCCATGTACTACCTATAAAAGCCAATCCGGGATGGTCTTCGGGATGAAATGCTTCACGAATATGAGTTGGTAAAATCACCTGCAAATTACTAGAACGCACATTTACCATCAAGACGTTCGTGGCCTTTGTACTAAGGCCAGTAGCTTCTTCTATAAGGTTATATGTACTTATTTTTTTATATTTTGTATCCTGGAAACCTGGTTACGCCCAGAAATACAGTTTCAGGAGTATTTTTCGTCGGGTTTCTTGTCAATTACAGTGATCGTGATTAACCTCGCGGAAAGAAAACGGGAGGCGGTGTCTTGATTGCACTTGACAGACCTTTGAAATGTAGTAGGCGCGGCGAACTCGAGACTCATTCGGAATCTGTGTGGGTAGAGCTGGAGAATGATAATAGAGAAAGCGTTCTGATATGCGTACTTTTGTTTTCCTCCGTACATTGAATTTGATGAGTTTAATGATTGTCTCCTTGGAATTGAGGATATAGCAGGCAGGCTGGGTGAATACAAACTATTAGTAATTGGCGATTTTAACGTACCAGGTGTAGGCTGGAAAACTCAGTGCTTTTACAAGTAATTATCATGGTACCAAGAAGGACGATCGTCTTGTTGACTTTGCCTCTTTCGTAGGCCTGAATCAGTTCAGCAAGGTAAAATAGTAAAGGTGCAATCCTTGACTTTTGTTTATCAGATATTGATCACGTTTTTGTGACTGAGAGTGGATTTCCTTTGCAGCCGACAGACAAACATCATCTTGCACTTGAGGTGGCAATAAACTTCAACGTGCCCCGCCAGCCATATCACGGCTGCTAGTTTCACTTATTTAGGCAAACTGCATACCTTCGCTGCTAGTGACTGTGTGGGATGATATAACCACTTTTCTGTCGTCGACTGGTCCCCTATTTTGTAATCGTCTGAAGTCAACTATCGGGTTCTTCAATTCACCAGGCCGGTGCAGGAGGAAATGAATCAGTACATTCCTCTCAAAAAGTACGCCAATTCAAAATTTCTTCAGCTGGTTTTCTACGTATTGAACAAAGTTGCTGAAGAAAAAAAATCCTCTCTCACCACAAATTTAAAAAAAAAACTGGTAGTCTCAGGTTGTAGGTTGAGTTCATATATTATAGACGCCTCTGCAAGCTAACATCAGAAGATTGATCGTAAGATATAAGTGGAGTCAGAGGTCTGGCTTGAGAGATATCAGAAACCTCTACCGACATGTTCGTTCGCGAGGCTGAAAATTGATACATTCTGATATTAATCCGAGCGGAGGAGAGATGTGTCCACATCAAGTGCTTGAGATTTATTCGCGCGTTATTTCTGTTCTGCATATAACCACAATGGTGGTAGATAGCAACAGCCGTCATCCCCTGATGTGAACGGATTCATTTCCTCCCTGCCTGTGGATAAGGCAATGGTTCAGGAATGTATAAGAAAACTGAAGCCTACCATGCCCTCAGGTCACGACGGTATTCCAGACAGCACTTGTAAAAGCATTTCACGAGATTTTCACACCCGTCGTCCATGATATTTTCAACAACTCCTGAAGAGCAGAAGTGTTTCCTGACATGTGGAGTAAGTCGGTCGTTGTCCCGATCTACAAGTATGGAAATCGTACCAGTGCGTCAGACTACAGGTCAAGTTTCTTTGCTGTGTACATTTTCAAAGCTTTTCGAACTGGCAGTCCACAAAACATTGTCCTTTCCTTTATAAAATGTTACGAGTTCAAACTTACACGGATTTGTATCATTTATGTCCATTGCACCAAAATCTGTGTGCCACAGAGACCAGCTTCACGTAGTGTTTTCTGAGTAAAGCCTCTGATCTGAGTACGGCTTTTGATGTGGTTGACCATGGCAATCGTTAATCAAAACTTCGTTTCATTGGTGTCTGTGAGGGCTACACGACTGGTTTCAGAATGATTTGTCTAACGAAACATGTGTTGCTCGTGCGAAAGTCGCGTTTTCCTTCACGTACAGGGCCACGTCTTGGTGCACCTCAGGAGTCATCTCTGGGCCAGCATCTTTATTTTTGTGAACGACATGTGTAAGCACATTGTAAACACTTCTTTTTTGCCATATGCTGATGATATTAAGATATTTAAGGAGATTAAAACTATCTCAGATTGTAAGTCTCTACAAGAGGTCATAAACTCATTTCGCAAATGGTGTTCACTGAATGGTCTTCTACTGAACAGCTCTAAAGCGAAGGTCATGTTCTATAGACCAACACGACGTGCTCCTGATCGTGACATCAGGGCCTGACAGGTGGCGCTGTCGACGGCAACGGCGCATGCGCAGACCTTTCACTCTAAGCGAATTCGGTTTCTGCGGACGCGCAGCGCCCACGCTTGGTGTGGGAAAACGCGGACTTGTTTTTAAGCAGTGTGTCGATCTATGGTCGCCAAACGCAAACGACGTGTTTTCCCCACAGTGTTCGTTCAGATCTATTGTGCCGTGCTGGTGAAGTTGGCTACAATAAGACGAATATAACTAACCCTTATTATCGAGACATAAACAATTATAGTATCGAACGCTTTGTTACGCTTGTATCGGCCACACACTGGAATGATATATACAATGAGCCAAACCCTAGTAAATCATACGATAAGTTTATAGAGAAGATAAAAGAAGCCTATGAAGATGCGTTCCCATTTAGAAAAGCTAAAAGACACAAGAGATCACGAAAACCATGGATTACCGTAACACTTCTCAAACGAATAAACGAGCGAAATAAACTTTATGACACATTCATAAAAACAAAAGACCTCGATATACTGGCTGAATACAAAAAGAGACGGAACAAGTTAAACTCTGACATAAAAAAGGCGAAAGTAAACTATTATAAAAACAAATTCATTACAATTCAACATAATCCAGTGAAAGTATGGAAGACGGCAAAAGAACTCATGTCCAAGTCAAGTAGTACCATCCCCAATGTCCTTAGAATAGATGACGTGGATTATTCTGGTAGAGAACTAGCAAATCTATTTAATGCTCATTTTTTGCTTTCGGGCGCTCCGACTTTCTCCTTACAACAGAAAAGAAACTTTGAATTTCATACCCACGTATGTTTACCAGAGTCTATATTTTTGTCACCAACAACAGAGACTGAAGTGTTTAACGTAATAAATTCATTAAGAAACAGCGGCGCATGCGGCGATGATGAGTTAAAAGTTAAACCTATAAAAGCAATTGCTGGGATAATATGTCAACCACTATCAGCAATCTGTGATAAAATATTAAGCACCGGGATATTTCCTGCTCAATTAAAAATCGCCCGAGTATCAGTAATACACAAAGGTGGGCCAATTAATAATTTAAACAACTACAGACCTATATCTGTATTGCCAATATTTTCAAAAGTAATAGAGAAGATAATAAACTCCAGGATGTCGGACCATTTCATTAAAAATAACCTAATTGTTGAACAACAATATGGATTTCAAAAAGGAAAATCTACCGAGGAAGCTTTACTGAAAATCAAGGATAAAATTTTAACCAATTTTGAGACCAAGCTTTACACATTAGGGATATTTTTAGATTTCAGGAAAGCGTTTGATTCTATTAAGCATGAAATAATTCTGAAGAAGTTGTATAACTATGGTATTAGAGGTGTGGCCCTAGAACTTATTCAAAATTACTTATCAGATCGTGTGCAATATACGACTTTAAGTCGCGAGAAATCAGAAATCGGTAAAATACAATATGGTGTACCCCAGGGGTCCATCCTTGGACCACTTTTATTTTTGATGTATATTAATGATATTGTCAACATTCCTCACACACCTGACATTGTGCTCTACGCCGATGATACAAACGTATTTTTTTCTGGTGCCAACATAGATGAACTTGAATCACTCGCGAATGATTGGATGTTAGAGTTAAGTGCATGGTTGACATGTAATGAATTAGAGCTAAATACCGAGAAAACAAAGTATATGATATTTCGAGCAAAAAATAAAAGTATTAATCGAGAACTTAACCTACGATTTAGAAATAGTGAAATTAAATATGTAAAAGCTCACAAGTTCTTAGGTGTATACTTTCAAGAAAACCTAAATTGGTCTTATCACATTGATCAGATCCGGCCCAACATATCCCGGTCAATAGGCATTATAAATAGGCTCAAATATATCATTCCGGTTTGGTTAAAACGACAGTTATACTTTACTCTTGTTCACTCTCGTTTAAATTACTGCAGTTTGGTATGGGGTACGTGCTCACAGACCTGTATATCCAAGCTGCTCATTCTACAGAAAAGAGCAGTACGGTCAATTGCCAATATCTCATATAAAGAGCACTCTAGCCCATATTTTATCAAGTATTCTCTTCCTACGGTAGATCAATCACTCATTCAAAAACTGGCAATTTACATGTTTTGCAAAATAAAAGCACACCCTCAGTTTGTACATGAAAATTACATCAACAATGCATCAATATACTCATTTCGCCATACCCACTACACTCAGTCCAGAGTACGCACAAACTACGGTAAACAAAGGATACTTAATCAGATCGCACAGCTATTAAACAACCACCCTGAAATACTGTCCATGATAAATAATTCCAACACAATATACACATTTAAACGAACACTGAAAACGTATCTTTCAGGTATAACATGACTTATTAAAGTTTCCGGCCGCATTTATTTTGTTATTTCTTTTGTTATATCACTGTATCTCAGTGTAATGTCACTATGAGTGTTTGATTGTTTTTTCCTATGTTTCTGTACGTTCTGCTGCTGACTGTACAGGGGGATGGAGCCTTGTCAGGCGATTTAACTCGCCTTTTGCCCCATCCTCCTAGACATTTGTCTGAATAAAGAATATTATCATATATATTATAAGTGCCGGGACTTGGGAGCGCTTTTTGACTCCTCCTTGAGATTCGATAGTCATCTGGCTCGTATAAGAACCTGCTCTTTGCGCGCGCTCGGTGTTGTTTGTCGAACGACTATAGTATTTAGAAACCCCACAACGTTTGTAACCCCGTACCGCTCTTTGACAAGGTCACAAATCGAACACGCATCTCCTGTGTGGAATGGTAGTTGTAAGACTACCCTCCTGAGGCTGGAGCGAGTGCAAAACACATTTTTATCTATTTATCGATATCGATATTTGCGCGATTAAATATGTCTATCACAGAATAACAGTGTATTGGACGTCCTATATATTGTTATATATATATATATATATATATATATATTTTTTTTTACAAGAGGACGCCCATAGCCACATTAGGCCGGATCAGAAGTCTGTCACGTGCCGCCTGCCCACGCTTCGTCTTTCTCTTCCGTGGTTCGCGGCATGCGCCTCTGCATGCCGCTACACTATTCCCCCTAAGGACTTGTTTTCTTGGGAGGGATTATCTTTGGATCATTTTCCTGCTACACAACCTCGCCCCATTGCTGTGGTGTTAGACAGTCCGCTTCTACTTGTTTGTTTCGAAAAGTTACCTTGAGTGAAGTCCTTTCAGCATACAGATTCTTGACATGAATGTTCGTGCTCATTCGCACACACTCTAATGTTCAGGCCGACATCCCAGTCTGTCTGCAGCACCAGAGTCCAACACGTTAGCGCACTCGGAAGATTAATGCGCAGAGTCCTGAAGCCAGTGGGGTCAGGTGGTTCCCTTATTATCACCCCTGGTGACATATCGGAGAACAAATCTTATGCCGGCACAGAACATGTCGGTGCCAAAGTTCACAGCACATTCTGCGCCTTCTGAAAAGTTGACGCCGACAACGAAATGCACCGGAATTGCCTAGTACAGGAGATACCATGAATTTTCGTGAATGCTTTCAACCGCAAAACTGCCACAACCTGTCCGAAAACCATTCAAGCCTAGCGCGCACTTTCGCGCTTTTGTGGCGTGGGCTCCTGGGAGGCCGTGACAATCGGGTAGCGTAGCTTCAGCGATGGAACATGGCGAAGGAAGCTGGTCTGGTCGGTCGTAATCCAGGAAGGGCCACGCCACTGAACGAGGTGCTGACACTCGTGCAGAGATTGTCCTTGAGGCTTGTTAACTGATCTCTTGGGCCGTCAGAGAAATGCCGGGAATCCCACTTTTGACACCAATTGATTTTTTTATTTACAAGAGGACATCCATTACCAAATTAGGCCGGATCAGAAGTCTGTCACGTGCCGCCTGCCCGCGCATCGTCTTCGTCTTCCGTGGTTCCCGGCACGCGCCTCCAGCACGCCGCTACAATATGAACAGCTTATATCACCGTCGAGAAAAAGCAGATCTGGTTTTCCTTTTCAAAGTCCTCCATGGCATAGCTGACTGTTCAGAGTTGTTATCCCAAATATCTTTACGAGTTCCTCGGACAGCGACCCGTTCGAAAACGTCTTTTTACTCTCCTCGGACGTTAAATAGGATGGACCCCGTGTTTCGTATGGGTTGGACATATACATAATAGCAATGCATGTCATCTTGATATTTTTTGTGCAACTGAATTAATCAGATCTCTCAGAGTCTTTTATGATCGAGTCTCGCTGACCCTGTAGTGATTGTGTTTTTTTATATATTATTTTTAATAAGGTATATTTGATTTTGTGGCAGTATTCTACAATGCGTTTAACCCTCTGTTTCGTTTTTCTGCCTGTTGTGCAAGTCGTATCTTTGTGTCGTCACGAGCTCATATGTATCATGCCTTTTACTCAATGTTTGGAGTATTTCCCCGTTTTTATTGTAGCGAGTATATTTCATGGTGCCTGTGCCAAGACCGCATGGTCGTTCGGGGACACCTAATGAAAAGTATTCCTGATTATTTAATATTATTTTTATAATTTATTATTATTATTATTATTATTAAAATCCCGTACTGCTGTCGCCACAGCAGTACGTGTTTATCACGGCGAAAGGCACACAACCCTTGCTTGAAGATTTTTCCGATTTGCTTCATGGTGCGTTCGAACACAATCTTTTCACATGTGCACTTTTTCTGGACGTGTCTGAGGCTTTCGACTTCGTGCCCCATAAGGCTCTTCTAAGTAAACTGTACAGTCTTCGCTTCAGAGGACTTTTTTACGCATTGCTCGCGAACTTTTTGCTAAATCGTTCTCAGCTCATATCCATATCTAAAATATATTGTGCAAAAATGTCGCTTAATGCTGGCGTACTCCAGGGGTATTGTCACCTCTTTTGTTTATTATTTATGTCAACGACCTTCCGCGGGTGGTAAAGTTGTGTAATGCTACACCGTTGATACGGTTTTGCTGTTTAGTCATATACGACACCATCATGCCGCTGATTTTCTCCAGTTAGATGTAATACGAGTGATTGATTGGTTTTCGGAGGATGTCATACTAGTCAATTCTTAAAGAAACGTAACTGGTTTGATTTTTGTAGTATGCTAAAATCAACTCCCTAGAGTCAAGCCACTTTTTTTGCACGCGTTAAATTGTGTATTTTGCAACTGCGTGCCAATCGACTTTGTCAACGCCACAATATATTTAGGAATCCATTTTGATTGTGATCTATCACGGAACTCTCACCTTCTCTACATCTTTAAAAAGTTGCGAGCCCCTTCCAGCACCCTCTACAACCTGCGCATACATTTCATCCGATGTCAACAGGAAGACTTGTGGTGCATGGGCTCATGCATAGCATACTTCGGTATGGGATAACTGTGCTCGGACAGTGTACGAACCAATTAGACTCTAAAGTGAACTCTTTACTTAGAGGCATCTTGCGAAGTGTGGCGTATGGCTCAAGTCTTCAATCATCTGATAACCTGTTTAATGATCTCTTTCTACCAACATTTCGAGCACTGTTTTGGCAAACTGTAATAATCAGATACTACTGAGATAGCACTTTTAAAACCCAACAATGTATGTCGGGCCCTTCGAGATCCGACATTGTTTGCACCGATGCGCATCAACACACATTTTGGGAAATGCATTTGCCTATTCTACGTACCTCACATTTTTAACAACCTTCCCTCTGCGCTAATTGATGTCACATCTCGATGAGCTTTGAAGCGTCTACTGAAAGCTTTTTGTTCAGGCGTGTAATGTTGTATTTATATGCCAATAGAATTTCATTTTGCTCTTTTCACTTTCCGTGAACTCTGTGCATTATGCCGTGGTGCTCTGCCTGTACATATTCCCCTTCTGTCACGCGTTCCGGCTCTCGGCCTTTTCTTATTTTGATCTAGGTGTACATTGAATTTAATATTTTAGGGACTAGTCTTCCAAGCCTGTATGGCTTTCATGCTCCCGCTATTGTACACTGATATACTTACAGCACCTGCGATAATATATTAATTTATTATCAGTATCATTAGGCCCGTTCACACACTTGCGTTCGGAGCGACCACTATGCTTACGAACAAATGCAACCGCTGCGACTACAACGACAACTGTGCGTGACGTGTACAGGCACATGCAACCGCATGCAACCACACGAATCAACAGCCAATCAGAAATGAGCTTCAGCTCTTGCTCCTACACTGTAAAAAAACGACGTAAAAATTACGCCATTTTCGCCATCAAAAAAGATGTTGCAGCCTCGGGTTTTTAAGAAGATGAGTTCCTATCGTCATCCCGACGCGCGCGACAGCTGGCCGGGATAGAGCCGGGGGAGCGAGATGCGCAGAGAGCCTGCGCCGTAGCCGGACATGTGCAGTGAAACCCGCGCCTTTACCCTGGGTGGTTCCGGCGCCAATCGCCCATCGTCGATTGCGCAAACCGTGGCTTCGTCGGCAGTTCGTCGCGCTCTTTGCCCGTGGGCTCCAAACGAAACCCGAAAGCAAAACGCCCTTCCAATCGCTTCGAAAGGTACGTATACACTACCTTATTACTTGCAGCGTGCGTGCAAGCATGCTTACTGCGTGCGTGGGGACGTTGCATTGGCAAGCTTGTAAAAGCACGAGCAGACATGGCGGCTATAGATCAGAACTAAGCATCGAAGGACAGAAGCCAGAGCGTAAGTTTTGAAATCGCAGCTTATTTGAACGCACGCCACGCCATGCCGCAGCAGCCGTTTGACGCATTCGGTGCTCGTGGTCGTTTGAAGAGGCGTTGTTTGAAGCTTGCAAGACGCCGAAGTGTTACCGGAGCTTCTCAGGAACGTCCCGCTCGGCGCGGTGATGCCGACTTCGCCAAACGAAGTTGAGAAACGCTAGCGGGCGAGTTGTTTTCGTTGCCGCCAGAACAGTAGATGGGATGGTGGACAAAACGGTTTGTTATCTTTCCAATAGAGTAAAGCTATACGCACTACGTCATGCACTTCGACCGGAAATAGCTATACGGACTACGCGGAGAGTTCGTGCCATTTGGGGTCACCCTTTTCGGACGGCGCGTGTATCACTGGTGAGCGCGCTACCCCCCCTCGTCGGCCTGCGTTCATGCCGCTTCGAGGCCTACAGTGTGCAGCTGCTAGTTGCAAAACTTAACCCGTACACGCCGCTTCGCGGCGTCCAGCCGGCAACCCAATCCCCGCTGTCCCCGATTTGCACCTCCGGAAAGGGAGCCCCATACCTATTCTTCTACGGTGCCTGGAGCGCATCTCCGACTGCTGTGTTTAGCGTCCTATCCCGCCCATACACCAAAAGTGGTCCCGAAGTGGTAACAAATGACGTCAGCAGAAGCCGGAGTGTCATGCTGTTGCGATCCTGGCGGTTGGTCGTAGAAATGTTGGCGAAAAGCACCAGCGAACGCGAGTGTCGCTGTCTTCTTGGCGTCTCAGGCGTCCCAACTTCCTCCTGCTGCAGCTTCGGTGGACTGTCACAGTGAAGAGCGACCTGCAGCAGAACAGGCGTCTACTACATCCACCACAGCTGCTGGGACACCACCAGGGTCGCGACCGGCGACAGCATGACACTTCTATGACGTCATCAGGCGGAAATCGAGGGACCACTTTTTGGACGCGGTGAACACACCAGTCGGAGATGAGTTCCAGCACCCTATACATGGCTTGCACTGACGTCACATCGCATACTTTTGACCACCATGTAAGAGGAGGAGAGGGAAGCTGCTTTTGTAAGAATTTTGAGTGACGGGTTAATCTTCTATAATCTTCTGGGAGGAGAATAGCGACGTCTGTGCAAATCCGGGAGGCACAAAAGAGGATCCTGATAAGAGGGAGCTCCTTCTTCCCCTCTTCTCTGGTGGTCATCGGAGCGCTCTTTGAATGACGTCACGTGCAGGCCATGTATACTTTGCTTCACCTTATGTTATACCGCAGGAGAGACTACAAGCGCGAGCTCCTTGCTCTTGGGGCGCATCTCGGCAGCACAAGCTCTCATTCCCAAAGAGCAGATGCCAACGCTATGAGCTCGATATTCTAACCTTCGCTGCTCGCACAACATAAGGTGAAACGGAGCATAAAAATGCGAAGTTTTGTCGAATATGGATGGATGGATAGATGGTGCTATACCCTTTGTAGCGGGCGGCAGCTTGCGCCACCTAGCCTAACATTTTTTCACCCCTACTGTTTTATAATTTTGATAAACTTTGTTCTAACAACCCCCCCCCCTTTTAAATGTTTCCATTGCTTATTTTTATTTGTATTTTTACCCCTATCTAGATCTTTTCCACCAATCTTCCAATCTCCTCTCAGTTACCGCAATTCTCTCCCTGTCCATTCATCCATCCATGTCTGCAAATCCCAGTGCCCCTCCAAATCCGTGAGTCATCCCCCCCAAGAGGGTGGATCGAAGCCCCGTACACCTTAAAATGACATGTTCTATAGTTTGCCTTTCCCGGTTGCGTATGTCGCATGATGTCTATTTCCTGGAATATAGCCCTATATGTTTTCGTTCTTTGCATCCCCGTTCTAGCTTCAAACAGCAATGAGCTACCCAATGAATTGTAATACAACTGTTCCTTCTTTATTTCTTGCTTTTGTGCCCTGTATATTGTTAAAGCTGATTTGCTCCTACATTCTTTCTTCCCACAATTCCCTCGCTCTTTCCTTTATTTCCTTTTCTACTGATATGATCTGAACGGCACCATCTCATTGAATGTATTTAGATCTCAGCTTACGGGTTCGGCTTGTCCACTTAGTGTTTAGACTTTTCACTATATAGATACTTGCACACTTTCGCTGCCCACCATGTATCCTCAATTTCAGCTGGTCTTTGTTCAAATTTTACTTTACTGATCATTTCTCTACCTCTCGAAAGATGCCCAACCCAAATCCCCCTGTACTCCCCTCACTTGGTGTATTCCCACGTGCCCCCAATGCCAAACCACCCACACTCCTGTGCTGTATCTCTAAACCTGCGTGGATATCTGACATCATACACAATACCACCGTCCCCAAATGACCCTCCTGGTACCATGACTCCCTTACATACACACCCTAACGACTTCATATCTATTATAGTTCCAGAGTGGCCTGTGTTTCATAGTAGCTAAATCTCGTTTCCCTCCTCAACGGCCATAGCGACAGTCAACCCCTGAAGACGAGACCGATCAGGTCTTGGAACGCAGAGTTCCGCCTTTAAACAAAGATTCGGTTGGCGCATATATTTTTATTTATTATAACTACTGAGCTGTACTTGCTTTCTCATTAATAAAAACAAACACACTGCTAAACGTTCTTGAAATAGTTTTTATCCTTTTAGCATTCAATGGTTGCCATTGTTCTGGATTTATGCCCTGAGGCACCTCACCCTGTGGTCCTCGGTGAGTTTTTTTTTCTTGGAATCTTTCAAGTAATTGAGCAAATCATCAAAGAGGCACAATAAGGGCACCGCATAGTGTCTACAATACTTACTTAGTCCACAATATTTCTATGTTCATTGCTCTTTTCTATTCCTAATATCATGGGTCAATGCCACTACAACTGGAGCTCTTTGCTTTGATTTTATTCTGATTATTGTTACATCTTGCTTTTTCATCTAAGCTGCACACTTCTGGACAACCCCCTACGCATTGCTGTTCTTGTCGACAGGTCGCTGGTGCTTCAGACAAACACATTGGAAGTTGCTGTCTGCTCTCCCCTGGGAGCATATTTCATCTTAGCATCGGGTACCCAAAGGACGGGCACCATGCACCTTGGAGTTTCTTCACAGGTATGTTAACATGCTATATTGGAGTGTCATTTTGTGTGTTATTTCATACAAAAGCAAATTGCACTTGTTTGTAATATACCCTATAACTGTTCACTAAAATGAAAGTTGCAATGGGAACATTGACCACGAGAGGTGACTCGGCCAACATTACCATTCAAAAAGTTCCCTGCGTAATTTTCCCCATGGGTCGTTTTGGATGTTGACAAATTTTCTCATGAATAATGAATGTAATGCGCATGTGTTTCTTTAGCTTTTTGTGCAGGTATGTCGGCCGATAAACCCCAGCAAAGGCAGCAATGCCGGCTCCGGGGTCACATCAAAGTTAACGGTATTCCTGCTAAAGTCCTCAGCCTTACCAACAAACTTCACTGAACTTAATGGTACATTTACTTTCCTTAACGTTTTCTTCAAGTGTTTTTTTTTAATTTTTATTGTGTAAAAAGGGTAGCACAATGATCACTGTACCAGACAATAGGGAGACTTAGGAACCGTTTCCACCACTGACCGGTCGATTCTGTGATCGCCAAACGACGTGTTAGATATCCATCCTCGCTTCTTTCACCAAAAAGTGACTCCGCTCGCAGAAACAGGACAAAGAGGCTAGAAATATGAGCTAAATTACCCATTTTTGTGTACTGTAGGAACCCCAAGTAACGTAAGGTAAATAAAACAATATTTTGCAGACAATAGTTGCAAAAGGGTTAATATACCTCCGTAAGCCACCTGGAAATGAAATCGGGTTGTTGGCCGAGTGGTCTGAGGTGTCAAATTTCGAGTTCAGAGACCGTGAAGGTCTGGTGTAAAGGACTTTCTTATTTCTTTTTTGAGTTTTTTTAATCTATGTACTTTTCTAAGGTTTTAGAGTACGACTGCATAATTCACACACTAATTCACCTTCAGACGTGCTCTTATTTATATTTTGTGGCTCCATAGCACTTTCAATGGATTCTCGGAGAGAGCAGTGTCCGATTCTTGTTAATGATTTTGCATTAACTAGAATTGGAGCGCAGTCGGCGAAAACGGAAACTAAATTTCCATTCGCTGGGCGTTGTCTGTAGCAGCGAAACGGCACCTAAATTTCCATCGGCTGCAAAAAATTTCTCGGGAGATTCCTGTAGACAAAGTAAATGAACGGCTTTGAAATGACATTTCGGTCTGGATGGGAATCGAACCCGGACCTTCGGGATGCAAGACGAGCACCGCTTCCCCGACGCCACGGCGGCCCCTCGGTTCCGGCTGACTAAGGTTGTGCCTGGTGCGTGCGTCATGCTTTCGAATTGCCACACGTAAGCAGTCTTAAGTGTCTCTGCCGAATATTTTGCGTTTGCTCTCGCTTATGCTTGCTCCTTTGTTACGAACCAGATTTCTTGTTTTGTAAGATATGGAACAACTTCCCACCCTTCGCAGGTTGAAAACCTGTGGTTTAAACAGCTCTAGTAGGTCACACCTCACTTGTTGGCTCCATCACAAAGCATGGCTGCTGCAGGTCACGACATTCCGTATGGCCTCATACGGTCGGTTGCAGCACATTGAACCATTCGTCACTGCACTGATCTACGGTATGGTGGTCTTGGTTAACACATGAAGCAGTGACACAGTTTATAAATGCCAATCGTCATCACATTCAAAACACATGTTTTATTACCTTTGTGCAGAGTTATTAGCGTTTTAGGGGTAAGGGAGCACGCAGCAGCATTAGGTGCAAAATTATTTGAAAACCGCACTCATCGAGAATCTATTATGAGTGGTAGGAAGCCACAGAGTATAAATAAAAATGATTCTAAATATGAACTGGTGTATCACTTATGCTTTAAAACTAGAAAAAAAATTACATTAAGTAAAGAAAGGTGAGAAAAAGATAAATGACCTCAGGAGGACTTGAATTCAGCGCTACACGGTCTGCAAGTCCGAAATTTGACGCCTCAAACCACTTTGCCACCACCCTGATCTTATTTTTATGTCAGCTTATCGTTGTATATGAATCTCTTTTGCAGCTGTCAGCTGCAAGAGAGATTGCATTATTTTGCTTGTTTTCAGTTACAGTGCAATCTAATTATTACAATGTAGTACATATAATGATCTGTTTCTAGGGCTTCTAGACTTCAAGTGCTGAGTTTCTGGCCCAGATGCAAAAATATTAAAAATATCAGGCCCAGATGCAACGATTATAACGATTGAATTTTTGGGCTTTCTCATAATCGTTATAAAGTGGATTGCGCCGTACTGCAATCTTCGTAAGCAATACTTTACTCGCCACTCTTCAAGTATACAGAGTGGTTTATTTTGCTCATATTTGCAGCCTCAGTCATGTTTGTGCGAGAGGAGTCCCTTTTTCGTAATCGGTGGTGAAAACTGTTCCCTAAATCAAAACTACTCTAGTTTTTGACTGGTTAACTACCACAAAATACTGAGCATGTGCTGATGACACTATAAGCGGCTTCTCAGTACCTTTGAAATGTTTGATAAATAACCATAAGACACATTAAACGCCCGCCCTTAAGTTCCGTATCCATCTAGAAAACCTGAAGGGTCCCGCACGGCAGCCGCTTCTCTGAGCAAACTGTGGCGTAGTGGGGAAGCTTGACACGAGTGCACCGATGCAAAGCGTTGAAGCCCACCGCAATATGTGCCCCTGGTGCATTTTTGCTCTCGGACCTAACAAGTGCCTAAACACCAGTTTGCCAAGATTGCCTCAAAATTTTGAGTGGGTGCTTGCACGGTATTTTATAGAGAGGGAGCAACTGCATTTTAATAAAGGGTGTAGCATGTCAAATGTTAAAGGGCCCCTGAAAAGGAAAAAAAAGATTTTTGAAAACAGTGTTATTGGGACACGCGTGTCAAAAAAAAGAATTTTACGCAAAAAAAAAAAATTTAGAGCAATATTGACTGCGTTGGACGCAATTTAGTCGGTAGTCACCTCCTTTCAGCTTTTCTCTCTCTCGGCATTTCGGGCGCGTGGAGGAGAGGTACTCCCCGCCTCTTCGTAGTGGATCGGCTTGGCTGCTTGGCTGGCTTGGCTGCGCCCCGTACGAGAGCCATCGGCTACTTCCTGTGCCTGCCGGTTTCACGTCGTACCGCGTCGCACAGCCGATTCACACGACGGACCGAATCGCGATTTTCGTCCGCAGACCGTGTATTCAGTGACCGGCACGTTACCGATTCCTGCAATCCGCGCCTCGTCCGAGGACGCGCAGGCTGATAAAGTCAAGCGCCTTTTTCACTTGCGGATTTTGGCCGGAGATTGACTTGAAATGCGTTTCGTCTGGCAACGGGTACATTGTTTTCTTGTTTTTTTGTTTCTTGGCGATGAAAACAAAAGTGGCGCATCGTTGTGTTTTGTGCGTTCGGTGGTTCATTTTGTCGGGCGTTTCTTCGTTCCACATGCGAAAGGAACTGCAGAAACTTTGTCTGGCTGACGCCACGCAGGTTCCTGTACTCCTCCGGGTCCGCGTCAAGAAGCTTCCGTCAAGACTCGTCTAGCACGCCGCGATGATTCTTGCACGTCCAATCAGGATTTCACCGAGCAAGGCCTCTCTTGTGGCTGTGGTGAACTTAGGTGTTGTGCACGAGCGCGGAGTGCGTGAAAGCGTCTCCAAACGCCCCTTCGCGAGCCGAGAACTTCGTCGCTTCCACGCGGAACCCTTCACGAGCAGGACCATGCCTGTGTCACTCTCATGCTTTGGTTTTAGTAAGAGTAAAGCTAGTGGCGCTTCGCGCAGAAGCTTATCGCGGTGTTTTGTCTCGATCTGTACGTAACAGCGGCGTACGATTCATTATCGCGGTAGCGAACGTCGATTTCTCTCTTGGACAATGGTGCCGCGGTGCGATGTTGGAGTTTCGCGGCACTGTGGGGTGGCGACCAGGTTCGGTCCGTCCTCGCTGTCGTCTGCTCGTCGTTGTCCTCGTGTGGATGCTGTTGGGAGACAGACGAACCACAGACATGTCGTCACCGACCGCGGATCAGTCCTTCATGTGAATCGGCCATGACTAACTAACACAAGCAACAAGCCCTCTTCAGTAGGTCTTCACATATAAACGCAATAAAACCGATAAAACTATAAAACCACCCGAGGACGCGAGACGCGTTGCAAGACGGCGACCATGACAGAAAAACAAAATGGCGAAGCTCATGTTTGTTGGGTTGTGTTTTTCTCCGAACGGAAGTAACGATTTTGTAAAACGTTTGTAAACAATTACGACGTTCATTCGGTGAATTGTTTCTTAAACCTAAAAATATGTAATTCAAAAGGCGATTTCAAGAGATCACGAAGATTTTATAACCAGAATCAAAGCTGTCACTCATTCTATTGACCAATGAGAAGCTGATTTGAATGACCACCGTTACCAATCAGAAGCCGAGCTGAATGACATGAAAATTGCGCGCAAAATTTCAAATAAATCTTTTGCCGTCAATATTGCTCTAAAAAAATTTTAGCGTAAAATTAATTTTTTGACACGCGTGTCTAACCAGACTTTTTAAAAAAACATTTTTTTTTCTTTTTAAGGGCCCTTTAAGAAAGAAAGAGATGGTGCAGCTGACCCCACGAGCGTTCTATTTATTTTTTTAGCTCGTGTATTGCACTTTTTGTTGTGTTCTTTTTTCTTTGCATCTTGACTATTCCCACCAAATGTGACAAGTGACCAAGAATATAACTTCATTTGTCGGCCGAGGTACTGTGCTTGCATCAAGGCAAACTAGCCTGGCTTGCTGGGCTTATATTTTGTGTTTCATTACCCATGCAGGCTTCTGACGTCACTGTTCAAACGAAAAAACTGTTGTTTGACTAGGATGTCTGACTGCCTCTGGTGTGCAGGCATCCTTGACAGTAAGCTCTGCAGAGTGAGGCAAAAGATTTTTCTTCATCAGCGAAGTTGCATTGTTTTAGCAAGGTAAGCCACACTATTTGACTAAGGTGAAACAGAACCAGCATTTCCACCTGGGTCTGTTTTCATCTCTCACAGACACTATTTTCTTCTTTTTGTGGTCTTGTATCGGGCTCTCATGTCTCTGTCCGGCCAAAGCAACTGTGTTAGACTAAGACTGGGTTCTTTCGGATAGGTGCAGGTACATGGCAGCAAGTGGCTGCCAATCAGGAGCACGAGTTTCTTCTCGGCCACCAAGAGCAAAAAGTTTCAAGGTGAGCTATTGCCAGCCTATATCAGTTTTGTGTTCCATTCCTCTTGGATGCCATTTCATATGTGTAGTAGTCTTGCATTAGTTTTTCTGTTGTCTCTCCTCTGCATAAACACCCGAGTTCAACTACGACTGGGTTCTTTCTGATACATGCAGGTCTTGGCAGCAAGCACCAACCAGTCAAAGGCCGAAGTTTGCTCTTGGCTGCTCATGGCAAGTTTTTTAGGTGAGTGATTGATGCCTATCTGGCTTGTGTGTTTCATTCCTCACAGACATTCTATTTCCTGTCTTTATAGTGGTCTTGTGTCAGGCTTTTGTGTGTCTGTCCGGCCAAAAGCATCTGTGTTAGAGTAAGACTGGGTTAATCTCGGGAGCCTTCGCCGTGCGCTTTGCTAGGGTGATGCCACCCTTTGTAGCCTACGCGCTCGCCGACAAGCCAGCAGCCATTTCGGTTCTCGGCGATAATCCGTGGGGCCTACGACCCTCCCGGAAACGAAGCACCTTATCTCACAAGTTCGGAGCGGCGTTGTGGAACCCACGGAGGGGAGGATTAGCATTCTCCCCCTCGGATGGGAGGACCGATGGACACAAGGCCACTTTCCGGCGCACGGGGAAACAATGAGGAACAAAAATGGCGCTGGAAGAGGGTGTGGGGAAGGGAAACAGGCGGTTGGCATCGCTCGATGCAAGCGCACATGGAAGGCACTCTATAGGTTAATTGCATGGCCAACGCAAGGTTGAAATCAGACTAAGATCGGGCTTCTCATATGCACAGGTACCCTATGACAGAAGGCTGCCGTTGAACAAGGGGCACTTTGCGTTTCGGGCCTAAAGTGGTGTTCTTTGAGCAAGGTGAGCTAGTCTCTTGGTGAACCCTGCATGCTCCTTATCTACGAGGGAAAGTCAGTAAGTCAAAACATTTTATGAAATATTTGATATAAGTAGTGACTGTAGTTTCCTAATACGTCAGTAGGTGGCACCAAAATAATATTCATAATATTCACTGTGCAGTAACTAGATAACAGACGCACACATGCGCAGCCCAATTTCACAAATGGCGACCGTACTCGAGGGGTGTACGCTAGAAGAACAGCATGCTGTTGTGCGTTGTTTTGTGGTCAAGAGTGCTTCTTGCAAAAGATATTCACGAGAAAGTGTTTCCTGTTTATTGTTAGAAGTCTATTGCGTAAAGTGGTGCACAACTGGTTTGAGAAATTCTCCAAGGGCGGTCAGATGTTGACGAGGAGCGAACTCGTTGTCCTGTTAAGATTGTGACAAAGCTACAGTGCAACGGGTGGAAGAAGATGATTCGAGTCGACTGGAGAGTAACGATAGACAGTGTAGCAACTGAAATTGGCTGTTTTAATGGTTTGGCCTACAACATGATGCACTACCGTCTTTTAGCTTTCGAAAAGTGTGCTCATGGTGGTTGTCCAGACAGCTGACTGAGGAACACGAAAAGAATCAAATGGGCCTGTCCATGCAACATCTCTTTCGGTAAAAGGAAGGAGAAGACATGCTTAACGAGATTGTTACTGGAAATGAATTCTGAGTTTGTCACTACCAACCCGAAACTAAGCGTGCTTCAAATGGGATCGTATCTCTTCACCGTCATAGCCAAAAAATGCAAGGATCGTGCCCTGAGCTGGCAAGGTTATGCTTACAGTGTTGCAATTCTTACAGAGTGTTGCGGCTCTTTTTCGCAAACGAGGTGAGGCTGAATGCTGAGCCATAGTGTGAAGTTCTGTGGAAGGTTCGGGCGAGCAATTCGCAAAAGACGTCCAGGCCTATTGAATCTTGGGAAT
>JAZHYW010061602.1:0-48504 GCA_037355805.1 Ixodes ricinus
GTGACCTTCCGTCAGAAAGTATTAAATTTGTTTTGTGTGTGTATGTATGTATGTGTGTGCGCGCGTGCGTGCTTGCGTACACCCACGGGTGCATTCGGTTGTATAGACGATGTCGAGCACGAAAATTGATGCTTCCTTTCAGTTCGCCCCGAACATTTCAAGAACTTTCGTGTCTCGTCTCACTGTAGAGAGACAAACGAACGACAAACACTGTTCGGGTGTGCACCTTATTAGCAAGGTTCTCAGTAGCTGAGCGACATCGAGCGGCCACAGCAGAACATGCCCGTGGACAACACAGCAAGAATAACAAAGAAACGAACAAACATAATTATACGAGTTTGTGTGATTAGTTGCATGTGTGAACAGGCCTTAAGGCCTGTTCACACATTCAGCGGAGCGCTTCAAGCAGAGTGCTGACCTTGCGCTAAGCGCGTACTAACGGGAGCGTTCACCAGCTTTGTATCACACTGTCAAAACTGTTGCTCATGGCAGTACGATAAGTAGCTGACGACACGTGAGCAGCGCTACATCAGCGCTTCGCTACATGTGTGAACCGACTTTTGTTTTATCTTAATACTGATTTTTATTTCCTCGTTGCTTTTTGCATTTATTTTTTATTTTTATTTTGTCGTTTTTCTAGCTTTTATTTTTTATTACCCTTTCTGAAGAACGCGTAACAAAGAAGTGTTGAAATCTGACTCTATCTAGCTGGGTTGACCTAGTGCATTTGTCGTTTTTGAGAAACCATTTTTGTTGTGACGACTGGACCTCCCCAAGTACATTAACGTTTCCCTATTCCGAATTTAATGATTGATTAGCTTGGTTCTATTCGTACGCAACAAATCGACGCGTTGTTCTCCTTTAGTGCTAAAGGTTTTTTATTCTTATTTTTTTTATGGGAAACTAGAAAGGTATTTTAGAAAGAAAAGCCTTTTTGGAAAAGTTATTTTGCTGGAAACGCATCCCCAATACATCAAAGTGACATCCGAAGAAAAACAAAAGATGCTAAGCACAAAATCTCTCACGGTAATTCACAAATCTATTTGGTTCCTTTTTTATTTATTTTTTCCTTTTTAATCTGGTTTGGTAACCAGTCGAAAAAAAAAACTGCTTTGAGTTACCCCCTATTTTTCCTGTCGTTAAAAAAAAAATTATCAATTTGTGGCGACGAGCTGTATTTCGTCACCGTAGAAAGCGCGAACGCGTCATGATAACGATTGTCCAAAAGCAGTGACTCGTTAAAAAAAACTAAAAAAAAACCCGATTATTTGTATTATTAAAAGAAAAAAAAAAGGAGAATTGACGTTTACGGAGCAAAAATTGCGGGGTGCTAAAACTCCCTTTGACGACTGTCGGAAATTTTATTTTTTAGACTCTCGAACTCCGGCGTAGTTCACGCTTCGATGAACTCGGAGTGACTCGCAAAAGAATGGATTAAAAAAAGAATTGAAAAGAAAATTACGGAGTGCCCCCGAATTTCCATGTGTGGGGGAGGGGGGGGGGGGCAGTAGTATATATATATAGCAGTGGCGGCACGGAAGCCACCGTCTGCTGAGGGAGCACAGCTGGCGCCCCCTTACGTTCTCGACTTTCTGCACTCTCTTTCCCCCCATTCCTCCCCCTACATCCATCCATCCACTCATAATATCTAAAGCGCGAGCCGCTGCGATGAGACGGCTGGGGGGAGCGCCTTTTCATTTGGCGGGAAGAACGGCGCGGGCGGTCGGGCGCTTTGTACTGGCCGCCGGCTGCCCGCTCTATTCTTTCAGGGAATCGCAGAAAAGGGATGAAAAAAAAATGAATAAATAAGGAAGACGGAAGAAGTAGAGAAAAATGCTGCAACAATGGACTGCGCAACTTTCCACGCAGTTCCAGTTCCTTCGCGCCTGTCGGGTTCTTCTTCTTTGGAGACTAGGGAAGGAATTTATTCTCACCGAGTTTTGTGGGGAAAGCCGACCGTGGCGTCTTCGCTCGCGTTGGGTGTTTGCGTGAGCGCTACAGCGCGATGGGCGTATTGCGAAGGACGCCAGGTTAGCAGTCGAGTACTCCGCTGTCTAATTGTCTCGTCTGCTATGGGAGGAAGCGGTGTCGTACTTCAGAGGCAGACGGACATCTCGCTGTCGAGACATCTACTTCTAGCTTGACTTCGAGCGAGCTAGCGAGATGGTTCCTTATCTAGGCACGATAAAAATTGCCGAAAGCGCGGATAGACATTTGTAGACATATCGCGACAGGTACGCCGCGCGACGCTGTTAGCGCGAACACGACTTCGTCGCATTTTCTCGTTTTACTTCGAAGGGGTAGCTAGCGGGCACCAAAGTTTACCACTTAGGTTAGTACTCCCACTGAGCACTTTCCACCACTATGGTTGTTTTTGATGACGGTCCTTCAACGCTGAGAGAAAAACAGAGAAAACCGGGGATGGCTTGTTCGCCCTAACGGTGCCGCGGAGTCTACCTGAGTGGATGCTGAAAAACATGCAAGCTATGTGTTAATGATGGTAATCAAGAATTTTTGGATTATCTGAGCGAGCAGGGTTTAAACGTGGTGGATCTCTACTGATGTGTTCCTAATGCTGTAGAGATTACCTAGCGAAGAATGTATCCAGGTAGCGGATTCTTCGTGAGAAAAGTATACATATTAGCCCCAATATTTTTTTCCTTTTAATTGAATTCATACGTGTCCATGGCGACGTAATCGGCTACAAATATAGAATCGTCTTTTTGTCTAAATAAATATATATATATACAAAAAAGGAGTTGGCACCGCTAAAAGGTTTCCAGTTTCAGAACTTCGCGCCCGAAATAAAGCCCCGTTTGCTCCTAAACGGTGGTCTTTCCCACACCAGGACTACGTGTGCGGGAGAGCCATCTTCAATTTGCGAAGGGGCTTGGAAGGATTTGTTGCCGGGGTGCAAAAATGCGTTTTACTTGGGAAAAGTCCCGTCCAATTTGTAGCTCGCTGGCTCCCTTTCAGCTCACATTACTGTTTTCGTTTGTTTTTATTTGCAGTAGAGAGTTGAAACAAAATGCTGGAAGGAGGACGTCCGCACCGCGTTCCCGAAGTTGTCGGGAACCGTTCCCGTTCCTTTATTTCTTGTTATAACACGTTTTCGATTGCTTCTCACTCATTTGTATAGGTGGTGATTGTGTATGTTCCTGTGTGGTTACCTTATATCTGCGAGTGTGTGCAAGCGTCCGTATTTTTGATATCCGTCCAACACCCATAGTGCGTACGCAGCACTTGTTTCTGTAATGTCTGAACTTCCAGCTGCGTAGCTGCTCGGACCCTTCCACTTAGCGCGCCTCACTAAATTTCCCATCACTTGTTTTAACGTGCGTCCGCTTGCCTATACGACGAGCTTCGATTTGGCAAACAAACGCTCCCAGTGGGCACGACATTATTGCTCTCGGAGACGTTCGCTTGCCGACCCCGCGTTTTTTCGCTCGTTGGCGCAACCCATTCACACGCGCCTGCTTTGTTTCCACGTGTTCGTGTTCTTTTCGTTTTTTCGTCTCTACGTCCACTGTCGTGCCCCGGAAGCTTGGTTCTTAGCGGAGTGTCTGGTTTATTTTCCCTTTTGTAAAGATATCTCTTTTCTTTCCACGTTTTAGATTAGGGGTTTTTCTCTTTTAGATGTGAGTATTTAGATGTCATTTTCTTTTGTGTTCTTTCGCGTTTTTTGTTTGTTGGTTTGTTTGTTTCAGTTTCGAGTGGGGTTGACGTATGTCTGAGTGCCTCTTTACCGCTTTTCCGGTCCTTTTTGGGGAGAAAAAAGGGATTGTGCCCGCGCTGTTCCTGAGCCCGGTCGAGACGTGCCGTTAAGGATTCTGGTCGCGTTCGGGGTATCGCCGCGTCTTTTTTGTCCTCCGTTCGTCGACGGAGGTGCTTGCGTAGGCGATGCCCGTCGCTCCGTCTCCCGGACGTGGGAATGCGTTTTCTTTGGTCGATCGATCGTCCTCAAACTCGTGCATGAGATATTTCCTTTAAAGGACCGACCCAGTCCTGTTTATTTCGTTTTATATTCGCATATTTCGTCCGATCGTACGGTGCCGGGGGCAGTGAGCAGGGGGCGCCACTGTCGGCGCCACTGTCGGCTGCTTGTCAGCTCGGCCTGGCGGCCATAAAGGGCAACTTTGAGCAGTACTTGCCACCGAGCGACTATTGAACACGAATAATGCGTTGTGATCCGGTAGGACGCTCGGACGCTCCAACTTGATATCGGGTTCAATATGCACAATTATAACAAAAAGAAAACAGACCAAAAAATAAAACGCAGGACGAGAACACAAAAGAGAAGCACAGCGCTGTCTTCAGTGTTTTCGTCCTGTGTCTTTTTTTCTTCTTTTTACTAATATGCACCGATCAGCCCAACTTCAAATTCGATTTTAATATGCAACCGTGGCACGCCTCAGAGGTGCGAAAACTCGGCGCTAGGCTGCGTTGTGCGTCCCACCAAAGTTCGTTGGACGGTCGCCATAGTTAGAAGTTTTAAGTCGTGGCCACGGTGGAAGAAGAGATAGGTGTCGGTTCAGGGCCAGAAAGGGGCTCGAAATCCCTCTCGGGCTTGGCGCATCTCCCGGCGGGGAATGGTAGGGTTGGGACTTGGCGCGCAGGCGCGGTAGCGCACCTAACGACCTTGAAAAACGTGTGCGCAAATAAGATCGGCTCCTCGAGCTCCTGTCATGGTGCGCCATCTCGCGGCGTTTGTCGGAAATACGAGCGAACCTTCGCCGCATTTGCTCTTTGGCAAGGCGGTGCCGTTTGGGCGCTTCTCCCTGCTTCCACCGTGGTTGTGGCTGTGGTCGCCGACCATTTAAAGACTGGGATCAAAGCTGCCGGTGGCCACGAACAACCATTGCCGAGTCCGTTGCTGGTAAGCTTGTATCGGACGTTGACGGGCTTTTAGGATTGTTATGCAACGCAAAATTTGGCGTTTCTATGTTGACTCTAGCATTTTACTGTCTCTTGGTCAGAATAAAATGGCATTCAATGGACTCTGTATAATATATCACTATAGCTTGCTCAACGAGTTCTATTCTTTTCTATATTTCCGCTGGAATTAAAACTCAAAAATGTGATCAAGAGAATCTATATTGTCAATATGTTTCGCACTTCCTTTGCAGAGATAACATGTTTTATCGCAGGTTTAGTGTAATGCACATTTTGGCTGGCTCCTGATTCTTATACGTTATTGCGTGACCTGGATTGGTATTTTAATAATTTTTTTCTTACTCTTCCAACAGTTGCCCGGCGCGAAAAGCCTTCCGCGTCGTGCGGTCGGGGTGAGCACGACTGGGCGGCATGAGACCCCGGAACCGTGCCTCCGAGTGGTCGCCCTGGTGCTGCTCTGGGTGCTCCCACTCGAGGCGTGTCCGCAACTCTGCCAGTGCCTCAACCTACAGGTGATAACCGCTCCATTTTATTTTTATTTTTTTATACTATAATTTTTTTAACGCTTATCACCCTGGAAAATTATGCCGAGTTACTGGACTGTAGTGCGCATGCGCGGCAACTGATATTTCGTAGCCGAGAGCTACGGCGTATGCTCAGAACGGGTTCGGCAGCGCAAAACAAAAACAAAGCGCCGGTCTTTTTTTCCTTTTTTTTTTCTAATGCGATATTTAGTTTTTCTTTAAGTTTTGGTTTTAGTTTTTAAAGAAACCTCATGTGCGTAAAACAACGTGAGGTAGTACTCTATTGTTAGATAAACCCCACCTTTTAAACGTTCAAACGAGATCACAGAATAAAACTGATTCGAAACATTCTATTGTGACCCTTCTTGCGCGCGAGTTGTTAGTAAACGCCATCATTTTTTTCTTTGGAGCTTCACTTTAGCTCCCATGGCAGCCAGAGTGATTCTGGGGTGCAACGCTTTTAGCATTTTACACCCAGCGTTAGGTCGCTACTACAGTTCCGTTGTAGTCAGTCGCTGAAGGGCCGATAGCCTTTCCTACGGTTTTCGTTAAACACGTCGACGAAAGCAGATGACACCTAACAACACTGGTTCAACGCAAAAAGAAAAAAAGAAAGAAAGAAAAGGTGTCCGAGACGCTACTCCCCACTGTAGCATACTCAGTGGCTCTTGAGCAGTGCTATAGCAGTGCCATATTCGCGATTGACGTGATTAGAAGCATGCGGAATCGGCGGATAGGGTGGGCTAGAAGAGGAGGTGTGACGACCGCGCGGGCGAGAACGGTCTCAGGATTTATGCACCTAGAGCGCAGCATTATCAGTACACTGGGAGCTGCACCGCTTTGCGCTCCGGGACTAGTAAATAACAAAATGGTAAAAAATGGGCTGACTGAGCATTTTCTTTAACTCTGTAGAGGTACTGTTCAGCCGTAAATGGGAACACGAGCCCTTATTCATTTATTTTTCTTTTGTTTTTGCCTGCATCGTTTTATCCACAGTATATTCTTACTGAAAATTTACATAGTTTGCTTAAAATTTCAATGGAAAAATGGCGCCCCCGTTCCCGACACTTTGCTCTATCAGTCCCGTGTATTCGCCCCCCCCCCCCCCCCCCTTTTCATTTTTTTCGCCAACAATTTTGTGGCGCCATCCATTGGGTAGCCCTGGCACACTTCCGATCCAAATATACTCTTTAATGGTGTTTTTTTACGCATATTATTTTATTTTTTTTATTATAAGAGTGAAGTATATGTGAGAGTGGGCGGAAGCGACATTTTTCGAAAATGGCGCGTAGATATTATTTTGGAAATACCGCGAAACCCGCTGTCTATACTTTGTTTCAGCTTGTTCCAAGCGCGGCCGATGTTATGAGCCGAAAGGCCAATCAAACAGCGGAAGAAGCAAACGTCATGGCGTGCTCTCTGCAGTTGATAGGACCAGCCGGTATTCGCCGTCTCTCCGTGCGTGCTCCTCCGCCGGCTAGTCCTATCAAGCGCAGAGAGCAGGCTATGACGTTGCGCTTTTTGCGCTGTTTGATTGGCGCTTCGGCTCATAGCATCGTCCGCGCTCGGACATAAGGTGAAAGGAAGTATAGTTCAGAATTGGAAGTGTATGAGGGCTATTTGCGCACACTGGAGCCACCTAGTTTCAACTCGTGCGAGAACGAGCGAAAATGGGAGACTTCTTTGGCCACCATTTTCCCCTTGACAATTCCTGAAATTCGCTTATAACTTTTGAATAAGATGACGGTTCGTTTTTAAACTTTGGCATCTGGTCCGGACCGTTAATTAGCGCTACATTTGGGCAAAGGCTGAGCGTTCGGCATTGCGTATATTATTTTTGCTACTAAAAAAACACTTTTTTTGTTGAAAGGGAAGCGGGGGGGGGGGGGGCATAATGTGGAACTGAAATTCTCAAATCATTGATTGGTCCGCCGTTATGTTGCTGCTGCCAGCTTACAGGCGGTAGATTGTTGATAAGGACAGACGAGGCACGATTCGTAAAACTGCCCTCGACCGTTGTGAAAAAAGCGATCGTCGAACGTCATCTTCTAGCCCACCGTGTCTATACTCTCCACTGTAGCTTACTCAGCGGCTTTAGGTCGTGCCATCTTCTCCATTTTACCGACGATAGTCACCGACTGAATGGAAACGGCAGGGCGTCTCTTTCGATGCCCAACCTTCATAACGCGGTCCTTGCCGTCCGTCGTGCTTTGGCTCATGCTCGAGACTCGCGAGATGCCGAAGCATCATCGAAGGTAGGAAGATGGCGCGGAAGGCGGGACACCCGGAAATACCTCCCTGTCATTCTAACCCCGCCGGTGACCATAAACTGTGTGCGGACTCGTGTTGGACAACAGGTGCTGTGTCAGGAGGCCGGCTACCGGACTCTCCCGCCCATGGAGCAGATCCCGCGCGGCGCGCACGCGCTGCTGCTCACCAGCAATCAGATCGAGTCCGTGACCAGCGACGCGTTCCGGGGCCTCGTGCGCGTGCGCAAGCTCATCCTGGACAACAACCGCATCTCGTCGCTGGCGCCCTTCGCCTTCCGAGGCCTGACCAACATGGACGAACTGAGCCTGCAGAACAACCCGCTGGCCGTGCTCACTCCGCAGGTGGGGGACCCTCCTCTATACGGGGAGGAAACGGGGGAGAGGAGGAGAGCGTGCGGGGCCGGCAGAAGGCCGCGAGCTCTGATTGGAAGGATAGATGCGCAAGGGCTAACTGGCTTCCCACAGCCTCCTTCCTGTCAAAGCCAACAAGCTCGCCGTCTGCTGCCCCAATACCACTGAGAAGACAAGGCCGCCTTTCCCCCCAAAACCTAATCCCAAGTGGATTGACGCAGCGTCGCCTAGCTTGGTGTCAGCGTCGCCGCCCGTACGTCTCGCAGCGTTTTGCTATGAACGGGACGCTGGGACGCCAAGAGGGACGCGTTTGCCGCTTGGGGTGCGTCGGGGATACACTAATCATGACGTCATAGGCAGGCCTTGTCTTCTAAGTGGTAGTGGCTCCTCGCGCACAGTTTGACGACGCGCAGTTGTGGCACGTTAGGCTATCCTGAACCAGTGAATGGTTTCCTATCAAAAGGAAAGCTGAGGTACAAGTTGATTGATTGGTTGATTGATTGATTGAGGTGGATGCGCTAGTGGTTAATTCATTTCTATTGTTTTTTCCGCTGCCCACGCGGCGTCACAGTCTTTCTCGGGTCTAGCGCGCGTTCAGCTCCTTCAGCTTGGATTCAACCAGATCAGCCGCGTGGAGTCGATGGCTTTTTCGGGTTCCACCGACATCGGTACGCTGTCCCTGGAAGGAAACCCTCTGACGGAGCTGAAGCCCAAGGCTTTCGGAGGTCTCGACAGACTCGGATGGCTGAGGTGAGTATCGCGGCCTTGTTCAGCGGACATTCCGGCCTCTTCGTTCGCCGTAGAGAAGTCGGTGGGGATAGCGGTGATGCTCGCATTGCATCCCATGCACCGTCTGCTACTAAGGTCTAAACTTGTTTTCCGACCTATCTTCCTATTCGCTCTTTCTCGCGTGAGGTGAAGCGTGGTGGCGCCAGTGTGGAAATAGCCCCCAAACCCTTCCTGCTCTGAACTAGACGGCGGGTTTCGCGGTATTTACGAAATCGAACACGCTGTCGTGTGAAATGGCCACTTATAGCCACTGTCAGACTTAATTCACTCCTACGATGAAATAATGATGAGTAGAAAGTGCTGAGCGCAAGTTCGCCTGCTTCTTTGCAGGGGTGGGGTGACGTCAGAACGCCGATCTCTGATTGGCTTTGATTGAAGGATAGTGGGTAGACCTCAAGGCATCCAGCATTGAGGTCTACCCACTATCTTTCAATCACAGCCAATCAGAGCTCGGCGTTCTGACGTCACCACGACCTCCGCGAAAGAAGCAGACGACGAACTTGCGATCCCCATAGGGAATTATACGGGAACCGGAAGTGTACCGGGCTTCCCAGTAGGTGGCGCCACTGAGTTTGTTGCCAAACAAAAAAGGGGCGAACATTCATGATTTGGTGCCGCAAGGCGCTTGGGTGTATTGCTGCAGTTCCGAATAACTTGCTGGACGTATGCATTCATTGGTCCGCGGTTTGATTGGTCACTCGTTGCTGTTACAACTTTGCGTTAAATTACGAATATCCGAGACTAGTGCCGCTAAATAAGCTACGCTTCAGAATAACGACACTTACACATCTTGTGGCTTAAAATCATGGTTGGCATTTATCTGAAGCATTATCTAAAATCACAGGAAACGCTTTTCCGTCCTCCACGAATTGTTAAACAGTTCTCGACAGAGCAAAGCAATATTACATGGGCTTTCTAACACCGAATTTAAAGCGCCGTTCACATTTGCGATCGAGTACGACCGATAGAGACCAGACCGGTTTTTAGGACCGATGCGCTACAGCGGAGCTGGTCCTAAGAGATCGCAAGAGGCTTAAAAACCGGTCTGGTCTCTCTCGGTCGTACTCGGTCGCACTCGGTCGCAAGAGTTTGAACGGGCCTTAAGGCTGAGGAAGCCGCAACTTTGAATCGTGACGATCGGCAGTTGCGTCTGCTTTGCACAAGCACCAAGATGGCGGCGCCCAAAACAGTATCGGGGAACAGAGTGCCAATACCACTGATTTCTATTGTAGTAGGCTGGATCGCGGACCGCGGCTTCGGCAGCTACGGCCGAGTGTCGCCACCGGCGGCCATTAATTGATACCACCAAATGCATGGGACTCTATGGGGTAAAAAGTGCAGTCTCCCCTGTTTCTAAGCTGTTGTGGGCACTGAAACATTTTTGCTGCTTTTCTGGGAGTCTGCCAAGAAGCATGTGTACAAAAATTCAACTAACAGCCCTCACAGTTTTTATATATAAATGTTTTGTGGTCGAGAATGACTCCGCTGGGCGAGGAATGTAATGAGACGAGAGCTACCTAGAGTTAATGCGGAGTCGGTGGCGGTTTCAACTAGTTGGGTTTAGCATACGACAAGCTTGAGGGCTTTGCTACGTGGAATGCACTCACCCCCGGAAAGCCGCTGTCAACATGGAACCTTTTAGACATTCATCAACTTCTATGCTCCCTCGAGGAAGGTCTTGTTGACAGCAAGTTCCTTTGTTTACTTCACTACGAGAGCAAGTTTTCGAGCTCAGCCGTTGGAACTCCGGCACACTAGAAATCAGTGGCCGACTCTGTCTCATACTTAGCGTGCAACGCTGTCAAAGCTACTGGCGCGAGCGTGGGGCTTGATCTCGTTAATCACTTGCACGAGTTCTCTCGCAAACAAAACTATAGATGAAGCCACGCGCTCGCGCCAGTAGCTTTGACAGCGTTGCACGCTAAGTATGAAACAGAGTATAGGCGTAGCTTGTGTAGTGGCTCTATCCGAGACTGTACAGGGGGTATTCACTGGACGCCATATTTGAGGGCGCTTTTCAGAACGGCTGTTCGGAACAAGTTCACGTTAATGGGCTGTCAAGATTGGCAATCTTGACGGTGTGGAATGCACGTTGCAAAATAACTTTGGAAGCTCGCCGTCAGCACGTGCTCAGCAGTCGCGCACACAGCTATGGCCGCCAGTGAATACCCCTTGGTTTTATTCTGGCATAGCCTGCTCTGTACGGGGAAAGCCAGGACAACACAATCTCTGTCCACCGTGAAAGGGACAGGAAGAGTGGATGGCAAAACAAACATCAGGGAGCCTAGACGCCCAGAGCCATGGCACTGTAGGAGTGTTCCTCCGAACATTTTTCGTTCGGAAAGCGGGGTTCGGAGAGCGGCCGCTGCCGTGCATGGCGCAAGCCTTCTGCGCGCTGCCATCTTTGTCTGCTGGGCTGTGGAACGCCTTATGAGCATGCGTCGTTGCTCTGCTAGTGAGGCTACAGTCGTCGCGGAGTTAACAGCTCCACGCGAGCGTGCGTTTTTTTCCGAGGGGTGCTTGACTGGTGACTTTCGATAGAACTAGAGATGACGTCAGGGCGAGTCGATGCGGAGTGGGCGGGGGATGCCGTCTCAATTCAAGGGAACCGTTGTTATCATCCGAACGTCCGCACACCTGAGTGTAGTTCGAATGAAAAGGGAAGATGATTCTGCAGAAGTCAAGATTGCCAAGCACGAATGACACGGCAGTTTGAAAAGAGAGAAGGAAATACGTCGTATTTTCTAACTTCTGCAGAATCATCTCCCATTTTCATTCGACCTACGCTCACCCACAGGCAGATGACAGCAACGTTTCCCTTGAATTGAGCGGCTTCCCCGTCCACTCCGCATGGACTCGCACTGACGTCATCTTTAGTTTTATCGCAAGTTACCAGTCGAGCGCCCTTCGGAAATAAACGCGCGCTCGCGTGGAGCTATTAACTCCCGCGGCGACTGTACATCAGACGCTGCGCACGTGTCCACAGCTCAGTGACTCAGCATTTTTCGCCCGGGAGATAAGCGATGCACAGGTCTATACTCCGTTTCACTTTAAGGCCGGCCGCAGCCACCGCCACGATTCGTTGGAGGCATTCAAGGAGCGCCAAAAGTGCATTGTCACGGCGCGCCCATTCTCTCTCCGGCTAAACCAATCGCACACAGTGATTTCGCCGGAATCCTGCACTTTTTCCGCGCGCGATTCGTTTATTAACCGGGGATAGCAAACCTGCGAGGACAAGGAGCGTCGTGACGATGCTCTTTTTAGTGCTGATTGATTGGTTTGACATGATCGCAGTGAAAGTGAGTATAGATGTTTCGTATCCTTTCTCTCTCATATCTTTGGTGACCTCTTTTGCCTATAGCTACAGGACTCCGCGGGGTGGGCACCGCTTTTTAGGAGTAGCAACGACCACAGGCATGACGAGCCAGATTCCGGAGAACATGGCGCTCAACAGTTCGTTTTATAGTTGTTCCGCCGCGCTCTTCCTAAAATCCCTCACTGTCATGCTGGTCGACGCCGCAGTTATCGCTGCTACATTGGTTGCCGTTTATTAGCGGTGAATAGCTTTATGGATGGGTGCATATGGCGGAACTTTGGACTAGGCGGCGGCTTGCGCCACCCAGCGGGTAAACCATGAATATGCGAAAGCCGGCTGAAGAAAGTCCCGCTCAAGACGGCAATAGGTTAGACCCTTCTCAAAAGAGTGCGCCGTCCAGTATCTGCTGCGCTAATTACCCAATGAGACTGACTAACTTCCGGCTGTCTAAATGCACACGCAACACAATTGCTTTCCATCGTGTGGATGCACGTGTCGCCCCTCAGGCTTCCGCGGGAGGTGACCTGCCCGCAGCCGGACGCCTTCTCGGGTCTCAAAAACGTCAGCCTGCTGGTTCTGGAGTCGATCCGCTGCGAGCGGATCCCGCAGTTCGCCTTTCGGGGTCTCGAGGCAGCGGGCAAGATCCACTTCCGGGACGCCACCCTGGGACTCGTGGACTCCGGTGCCTTCGCCGGCTTGAACCACGCTCGCAGCGTCATCTTCGAAGGCTGCCGCATCGACGTGGTCCGGGCAGCCGCCTTCGCCGGCATGCGCGCTGTCGTGGAACTGAGGCTCAGGTGCGCCGAAGCCTTCTCAAAAGCGGTCTATAGAGCCGCGTTCACACTGCTAATAAATCGCACAAAATACACGGCTGCAGACAGTCATAACAGACTTGTCTGCGGACATCCCTTGGGCATCTTCGAAGCATGTTTCCGTCATATATATGTATGTTTCGAACATGTTTGCAAACAGTTTGTTTGTATGGCCAGTGTGACGGGACCGCCATACAAGGAAGAAACACATACATGCCTTAGACAGTGTCTTGCAGTCTGTCTTTTGTATAATGTATTAACAGTGTGTTCGCGGCTTTATGGAGCGGCTCGCAGAGTCGACGTGTGTTTTGAGTTCCGCCGTCGGTTTCGACTAACCGCCCACTGTACTGGAATGGAGTACTCTGTTCCCGTGCGTTCTTACACCATTCCCGATGGCCCGGGGAATCTCCACGATGGCCTTTTCTAATCGTCTACAGCAATTCTATTCTGTAGACAAGAAGTAGACAAAAACACGGGACACATATTGGGTCTTGTGTTTTTTCATCTATCTTCTCTCGTTATTCTTTCTTAATCGAGTCAAACTGGCGAAACATGCTCGTTTCCTCGGTAGTTGTAATAATTATCGCGGGCAATTCTACGGTGTGCGCTGTTCAATGCGCCAACAGGTAGTTTACAAATACCTGTTCGCTTTGCCCCTACGCCAGGTGTACCGCAGAAACCAGTTGCGTGATGCGCCAATTGCATCTCTTTCTGCGCCTCGCCGAATGTCGCGCCACTGGGTGCGACTTCAGAAAAGCGCGTTGGTCCATACACGTTGGCCCGTAAGGCCTCTGGGAGCGGCCATTTTACTCCTGGTGCCCGCAATGGCAAGACTGTTCCCGTGCTACAGGGCATTTCTTGCACACACGGTGGCTAGATCCTTGGAAAGTGGTCACTTGCAGACGCGCATAGCGACGGCACGTGTGCCGTTTATGTCCTTCTCGCAGGAACAACAGGATAGGCAGTCTCCTCCCTGGAGCGTTGGACGCCTTGGACGAGGCCTCCGTCGCGTACGTCGTCCTGCAGGAAAACTGGCTACCGTGCGACTGCACGCTGCGCTGGGCTCCGGACACCTTTCGCCAGACTGCCTTCTGCTCCGCGCCCGCTCGTTGGTTGAACAGTTCGGCCGCTCAAGTGCCTTCTCTTCGCTGCCGCGCTGTGCTCCCCAGCACTGGACGCCTGTCCAGGCGGGCAACGGGGCCCAGCGACGCCCTAGCCCGGACTCTGACCAAGCCGGACTTGGGACGACTAGGGCCTTGCCCTCGCTCTTTCTGGTGGTCCTCGATGCTCTTTTGGCAGCTTATTGTCGCTGACGAATTCGACGCGACGTCTGGTACAGTCTGCGGCTGCAAGAGTTGTCTTGCGGCCTTGAGGGCGGTGCGATACGTGCGGACGCGTGATGACTCCATGCGGAGTGCAGGTTCGTCTGCTTCTTTTGCAGAAATTGTTTTGACGTCAGAACGCCGAGCTCTGATGGCTCTGATTGAAGGATAGTGGGTAGACCTCAAAGCAAGCTGCCTTGAGGTCTACCCACTATCCTTCAATCAGGGCCAATCAGGGCCAATCAGAGCTCGGCGTTCTGACGTCACCACAACCCCAACAAAAGAAGCAGACGAGCTTGCGCTCCATGGCGGAACACTCTCGTGCTGTGTGCCTTTGATGGAGCTGTACACGATCGGAGCACGAAAGCGGTGGAGCTGGTAGGAAGATGTTTAGAGGGAACCTCCCGGAAACCTCAGAGTATTCGGCGTTTCTTCGGTAAGGGACGTTGGTTTGTCGTGCCACAAAGGAGGCGCCCTGGGGAACTAGTAGACTTTTAGAGAAACATCTGTCCCTGGAGTGCAGACGACCGCTGAATCGAAGGACGTGGTCGGGGACATATTTGTGTCTCAATCCAGTGGAAGCGAGAGCTGCGCCCAGCTTGCACTTACCGGCGCTCTCGATGCGCGAGTGCTATCTTGAAACCGTTCATCGAATGACATGGGGGATTATTACTTAGACTGCCACAAAAAATTGGTCTCTAAGGGGTCACGCTCATTTCTTTGTTGTGATCCCCGGGTGTTCTTTGAAGGGCTTCGCCATTAAAACGTTAAACGGGTTTGGAGCTCCAAAACTGGGGAAACCAGAACCGTGCTCCTTATTCTTGCAGTAGGCTTATGGAAGCAAAGGACAAAACAGGAAGACAGAGAAGTCAACCTGGAGTAATTGTCCCGGTAGGTAACTCTGCGTTAGAGGAAAGGGATGGGGAGTTTGAAAGAGAGACTTCGGAGAGTAATTATTGGTAAGCTGAACAGGTTACCAGGAGAAGTTTGGACGGTGAAAGGGTTCTGCCTTTAGTTGTTTTGTGTCTGCTGGTCCCGAAGGCTCTATCGGTTGGCGGGTGCAGTGAATTCGTGCAACAACCAGAGATTTAAGCCCATGCTTTTTGTGATGTCCTTCGGTACTCTCGGCAGTGTACAGTTCTTGACGAGTTGAGCAAGTTTGGTAGAGCGTTGCGGCGCAGCGATGCCCACCGTTCTTCCGCCTTCGAGTTTCCTTTTCTGACCCTGTGTGCTGAGCGGGCGGACCAAACCCGGGTTCCAGCAACCAGGGTGCACCCACCCTTACTTAGGGGTGGTATTGAGTACAACAAGTTGACTACGAGAGCAGACGGGGAAATAGCAACGGAGGCCTTTCTTTTTTTCTGTCGACGCTGGATGCTCAACGGGTAAGCTGCATTCTAACCGAGGGCTGCATTAATCTGGAGCGCTTTGCCTTCGATGCTCGTGGTGATCTTGGGTACGAGGGTCGGTTTTTAGGTTAACCTAGAGCCACTAAAAAGAGCTTGGCATGGAGTATCGGCACCTCATTCCCACATTTTCTTGTAAATACCGCCATGTTTTTTTTTGTTTTGTTTTTATTGTTGAGTGTGCGCAATTTGCAATCGTTACGATTCGAGACTACGACTTGCTAAGCTTTTGAAACGGCATCGGGGAACTCGGGCGATGTCGTTTTGTTCTGTTGCGAATTGTTTTAACGTTTCTGGAGGACGAAAAACCGTTTCCTGCGATTTGAGGTAAAGCTTCGGATAACGGACAGCAATGATTTTAAGCACCAAGATGGCTGAAGTTGTTACTTCGAAGCGTGTCTTATTTGGTGGCTGTAGGACAAACAACTCGAGTACGTGCCCACTTTGATGTCCCAAACAAGCTTTCTGTGTCGAACAAAAGAACCCCGACTTTTAAGTTTTTTTTTTTTTTTCTAAGTGTCGACAAGTGCTTTGAGGGGAGTTTCGGCATTTTAAATAAACCGCAAAAAAGGAGACAAAAACATATAACACCGCGTTGGTTTATCTCTTGTGCACTTTTTCAAGGTGTCGGTCTTATACACTGATCAGCGAAAACATTACAACCCCTCCTCCCCCCCCACCCCTACACTCCATCCGCGTTATCGACCACCGGCTGATTCGGATGGTAGTTAATGACTGCGGGGGGGGGGGATACAAAATGGAGCAGAGTGATTATTTTGTTGACTACATGTGCATGTATCGGGAATGGTGGCTCATTTGGGCGACTTGGACACACGGCAGATCGTGATGAGCGGACGGCTCGGAACAAGTATCTCGCAAACTTCAAAGCTCGTCGAGTGCTCACGAGCTGCCGTCGTTAGCACCTACCACAAGTGAAAGAATGAAGATGAAACTGCTGCTAGACGAAGATGTGTTTTCAAGGTACGAAGCGTTCCTGAGCACACTGTTCATCAGACTGTGCTGGATGTGGACTTCGCAGCAGATGGCCCTAGCAACTCTACGTTGGTGTGTGCCAAAGTTGAATCAAGACGGTATAAGGTAGGCATGGTCACAATGTTTCGGCTGATCCACTGTACGTGGCTTGCATTAACGTCACTTGAGTGGCCGTCGCGGTGGCCTTGTTGCTGAGCGCGTACATACCTTTCTCAGCCTGCACTTCGCAGCTCCGATTCCCTTTTTCTTGGTACGAACAAGTACGAATGACCGCCAGCGTAATTCGATGACGTCGCGTGTAAGCGACGTATTGAGCTCCATTCTAGAGGATAACGTACGCTCGCTTTGAGCTTGGGTCGTTGACCGCGGATGCTCGAAGCGAGCTGTGAAGAGTAAACATGTATGCGCAAACACATGTAGAACGAAAGGAAGGAGTAGACAAGGACAAGCGGTGTGGCTGTAACTATAGTTATAAGGGGCATTTGGGCCTGTTTGCTGATTCATGCGGGTGTCTCACCCGGCCATTGATTCGACCGCAAGAAGGATTTTTGGGTCACGTGACGGGGCCCGTGGGGACAGGAAACTAAAGGTATAGGTACCTAGCGTCACAGCCAAATGGCTGCGGTAGATCCGGCCTCGCTTCGATGATTAAAGTCAGAACTTGCACGCTGAAAGAAGAGCCAAGAGGCTCGAAATGTAAGTGAAACAAACCGCATTCGTGTGCCTTAGGAGCAGCATGTGAAGTATTTTGTGGGAAAGTCATACTAAGCCAGAATGAAAGGAAACGACAGGCAAGGCTCACGTCTGCTGAGCGGAATCGACTGGAGCGTTAGGTAATTTCACCCCACGTAGCCGGTCGCGGGACCTCAAAATCCCTTTTGCGGCTCAGTTGACCGCCGGGAGATCGAGGTACCTGCATTCAGCAACCCGGCCCTGGGCGCCGAAGTTTGCAGCGTTTGTGCTTATGGCATCCGCGCCTGCGCTCTCTGCCTCGTCTGCGGCTGCTTACTCAGCGAGAACTCCTTCAAACGAACGCGCGGCGGTTGAATGTCTACCTTAGCAGATCAATGCCTCATCGATTACCTGGCTACTGGCGCTGTTTTCTCCCCCCCCCCTTCTCTTTTTTTCCCAGAAGCGAATAAGTGCTCCATTTCGCTGCTTCGCTCCCATGGGGCCATGAGCCGCGACTTTCCAGCGGAGAAATCTAGTTCTCCCTGCCGGAATCTGCCGCACCCCTGCGATCCTGGCGCTGCCTGTAAACTCGATAGGTCAAAGGCGAGGCCAGGTTGCCTCGCGCATATACCATCTGGAAGACAAGGCATAATCTACGGAACGACGCGTGTTCTGTTGGTTATGTATACAAAATGTCCCCCCCCCCCCCACAAAAAAAAAAAAAAAATATCTTGTTGTTTTTGACATCGTAAAAATAAATTATCATCACTGAGCGCTCAATCACTGCCCAAACGTAGCGTTCTGTGCCGGTATCTGATTCAAAAGTTATAAGGGACTTAAAAAGAAAATCAATAGCAAAATGGTGGTCGATGAAGCCCCGAATACATGTGGAATTTATTGGCGTCACGCTACCCGTTCCGGATAGCGTGACGGCCCCATTTTCCCGCTGAAAGTTTAAGAAAATCACTTATAACCTTTGCTCTTAAACTCTTAGCTCTAAAACGTTGGTGTTCTGTCCGAACCGCAAGCGCTTCATTTGCGCGGAAACCGAGCTTTTAGGCAATACGTATAATTTATTTGTGCGCAAAAAACTATTGTGCATTTATTTAGGGGCATTTTGTAGGTTTAGGTTTAATTCTAAGCTGCGTAATAAATTAAAGTAGAAAACTCGCTGCGCGGTCCCTTTTAACCTGCTGTCTCAAGCATCCAGTCAGACGGTCTGCACCAATGTTTCCGTCGCGAGGTAAGGCTCTACGTTCGCTCCAGGTTTCCTGTCCTACAGGTAGCCCTTGCCGGCCTCAACCACCTCGCGAGGGATTGGGTGCTGCTCACTCGTGATGATTTGTCGGCCAAAAATCTTTCGTCTGGAGTCTCTACTATCAGTTTCTTTATCTGTGTGGATACCGCATCAGAGTCGCAAGAAAAAGAATGAGCAAAATACTGCTGGCGGCTACTGTGATAAGGCCGAACATGGGTCTTTAACTCCGTATGAGATGACTTGATTATCATGTCTGCCACATGCCTCCATGCCATGGCTTCACCGCTTTTTACCAGTATGTTAGGAGGAGGAGCTAACCAGGGGGATCGCCTGGGTTAGCGCGATTGGCTCGGAAATTGCGATCACTACCCTTCCGAATAGTCCTCCTTTGGTCGTAGTTGTAGATTCATCTCTAATTCTAAATTGATGTGTCGAAGAAGGCAAGAATACAAAAGCAACGCGGATTTGTATTTGAATGAATGCGGTGGTCGAGGTAAAAGGGCAGCGCGAACTCTGGCACTACGCTGACCCCAATGCCGCTAAAGCGCAGTGTCACTTTTAAAGCAAAACTGTAGGTTTTTATACCAAGCTTAAGGTGGTTTTTGAAATTTATAATACTACAATCTTGAGCTTGGCAGGTTCATGAAACCTGCATGGACATATCTTATTTAATAAACGTTGTAATTGTTTTTTGCCGGCATTAAGGAAAAAATATTTCCATGCTTAATAATCTGAGTACAAAAAAAAAGAAGTAAAGGGTAGAGAGGTTTAGAGTGAGTGCCCCGAGTTGGTTCTCTTTCGATGTTTACGTCGAAAGTCGAAACGTGCCGCGTCCGCGAGGGACGGAAGCGCAAAGCGATGCTAAAAGAGCGGGAGCCTGCACATGTTTTGCCGCCAACTTCAGACCCACAAATTTCCACGTTTCTGCACGATTCTCGGCCTCCTAACAACACTGCACCACAAGATCTTTGCCGACAAGAACGTTCATGCCGCTGCCGCAATAAATTGCAATCCAAAACCTCGATAAGGTTGAAATGATGACGTGGAACGAGCACCTATTGTGTAGTTGATGTTTAATGGCATATGGTGCAAGAGAAAACAGAGAAGTCGACACATACGATGTCGGACGGTTTTAGTGACTTTGGATGCTTTCTGGACACAGTACCTACGTTCTCGTCACATTTCACGTAATTGCAGCCAATTGTTTAGGGGTATAATATCTTCTGCCCTTTCGAATGCATTTATCTTGTTTTGTCTTCCCACATTTTTTTTTCTCCTTTGTACTGGGGTGGTTTTATTTAAATATCGAACACGCGTGTCGGGGTGATTACGGCAAATGTACTACAGTGAAAAGGCGGAGAGCTTTCGATGGAAAGGGGGTACAGAAGTCTCTTCTGTTTATCTCACTAAACTATACGCAATTAGTAAAATCCTAATCTAAAATAATTTATCCCAGCCCAGTTTTAATTTCACGGTCAAAAGTCGGTCCGGTCAAAATTCGAACCAAAATAAATGTCCGCTATCGATTTACGGAAACAAATACGAGCGCTGCCAAGATACTACATTAATGGGCAACCCCGATCCACTCTAAACCCGATAATAAAAATGCTACCACCGGCTTCTCAGCGGGCATTCAGCGGGTTGATCTGTCAAGCAACCTTGTGCCCTGATGTCATCTTTGTACTCGCGGAGGTTACTTGTTCGTACTGCCACTTCTGTCGCCGTCTTTTTCTGCGGCGTCTTCAGCCGTTTCAGCGGACGATTTCTGCTTGTTATGTGATGTTTTAGCGGCCGTAGTTTGTAAGTACTCCTCGGCGATCGCGCACGAAGATTATTGACTCTCTGCTCGATCAAGCGCGTCGTGGTGCCTAAGGTGGCATTTAAGGTACGTTTATACTCCAACGTAACGTCGACGGGCGCGGCGTAGCGCAGCGCGCACAGAGACTAGGGAGTTTTCGTAGACCGCGTTTCCCCTCCGCTAAGCCCTCCGCAACGAAAAACTTGCTACTGCGCCTGCGCGCCGATAGCATTGACTGTAGAGTTCCGGGTATCGTAGCGGTGGGCGTTGCGGGACGGCAAAAACGATCTACGAAAACTCTCTACTGATTGGTCGCAGATATCGAGTTCCTGCGGGTTGCCGGCCAATTAAAGGCGCGCGTTCTGCGCTACATTCACTGCGCTCATCGTCGGAGTATAAACAGCCCTTTACTGGTAGCCATTGATTGGTGCGTTCCTGTTCAGGGCGAGCTTACGATTAGCTTCCACAACCATACCGCAAGGCTTCTGGAACGTGCATTGCGCACCACCAAGAATGTAGTTCTTCTCAGAAGGTAAGTGAAGGCTCGTTCTGAGCCACATTCTCACTTTTTTTCTTCTTTTCTTCTCTTCTTTTATCCTTTTCTGCCCCTCACCCCTCAACGGTGACCTACGGGCCTGCATGGCCGCGCAACCCATCGTTGTTTTCTACAAAATAAGTAAAGTAAAGCTAAACAACAACAAGTCCGCGCTGAGCCCGCGTTCATCGTGGCGAACTCGCTTTTCAGCCGGAAACTTTACGAATCTGTAGTAATATTTGCTACAGATGTTTGATATATGTACTAAGCAAAGCAGTAAAACAGCCGTAGCATATCTCACCTGACTGCTCGGAACTGCTCTTGCGACTAGGCCAGGCGTACGTTTTGAGGTACCGCAGTACGAAGCTTCGCGTCAGACGATGGCCGTGTAGCTGATCATAAGGGTTGCCGTCATTCTCGAGCCGGTGGTTTTGGTTTTGCCGTAGACCCCCAAAACAAAACTTTGAGATAAGATGTCTACAAAACTACACGACGCATCGAAATGAAATAAAAAATGACACCTCTTCATTCAGGGACACTTCTTTCACTTAAAGGAGTCGTAACCCTAAAATCGAAAAAAATGTACCAGAATTACCCTTTAAATGGGGTACAATGATGTGTGCAAGTAACCACTCGTTTTAAGTTTTTTTTCTTCCTGTACCGTCTTTTCCGGTCTACTGTATACACGTCATTTAGAGTACGCGGTGGCGATATTTAACAGAAAAAAGATTTTTTTTTTTTTTTTTACAGTTTACGCCCGGTGTACTGTCTGCTCGCTTCTGGCGCTTACTTCGCACGTTAAGCATTTTTATGCATGCACACCTTAAAAAATGTTTGCTGTTACGCAAAAAAAAACTTGTACTATCCATAAATTTTCATTTACACAATGCGTCGATGAAAGAAAACAAAACAAAAACAAAAAAAACGTCGCGTCTAATGTTAGTGAACGATCTTAAATATATAGATAGTAGGCAAACCGCGTACAATATATAATTTCTAAACGTGTATGGTCCGGAAAACACAGTACGTATGTTCATCTTTTTTTCTGGTATTGATTAAGGATAGTTAACCATCTTTATCACGTACAGCACATCTCGGCGTTTTTGTAAGAATAAAGTGATTACATATGGTTGAAAGGTTGACCAAATGGAACCCGAGTCTAAATTAGATTTAGAAACATCGAACGACCTCTGTGCGAACGTGTGCGCGTTCTTTCCCGCCGTCGTCCTAATTATTCCCGAGCGTCATTAACTCGAGGAGTTTAAATAAAAGCAACGTTGGTTGAGTGCGGCTTGTACGTATGGCAGGAAATGCTGAAATTTGAGCAGAACGGAATCCTAAAGGTCGGTATAAATAAAAATCTCGAAGGAATTATCTGAAGCCTCGTCGACGTCAAATCGATGGCATTGAGTTAGTTCTGTACGGTCTGGGGCTCCCGGAGCACTTCTGTGCTACAGCCCCTGTGACCTTGAATAACACAGTCAAACATGAAGTATTGTCACGGGCTTAAGCTGAGCTAGGTCATTCTTACGATGGGCCAGCTGAACAAAGAAACCACGCATAAAAACACCGTTCACACTGCTGGAATGCTGAACAAGAAACACGCATAAAAACACCATTCACCAGCAGTGGAATGGTGTTTTATGCGTAATTTCTTTGTTCAGCTGGCCCATCGTAAAACATGAAGTATCAGCGACTATGGATTTTTTTTCTTCATATTTATATTTTGAAAAGAAAAAGAATTTGCCAGAGACACTTCAGACTGCTTCCATGTAGGAATGCCAAGTCATTTTTACACGCAGCGCATTTCTACAAGCAGCGTGCTACATTCTTCCTTTTTTCACACGGCGCTCCGGCGGTGAACGTCACGCAGCCCCAGTGCGCAGGCGCGGTGAACCCCGCCGGCTCCACGACGGCTTCCGTGACGAAGCATCCACGTGGCTGTGCTTTTCTTTGTGCTTTATTTCTGAGGCGCAGCGCTTGATGACGCATTTGTGTGACCATCTTCCGGGCACAACGCCGCCGCTTTTTCGCGTCAAAAACGAATAAAGCTTTTGCCTTAAAAAAAGTCGATGCGACGTTTGTTTAGTTTTTTTATAGATAAACACCAGAGAACCAGACACTCACAACCATAGTTATTATAACGTTACGCTATAGGTTCAACTGGCGCTAGTGTCTATGGGACTTCCCGTTTCAAGTGGAAGCAGACAGCAACCAGTCCAACGTTTGCGGTGCTCCTGTGGCGTTCCTATGGAAAAGACGCGCGTGCAGTTTTGTCTCTGCCGGAAAATAACAGAATAACTTTGTTGTCTTGGATCGTAGCTGAATAGTAGGTAACTTTATTAACATTATAAAAGTAAAATTGCTTTAGTTAAGGTCTTTTTTTCTGATCAGTGAGCGATGTTTAGCTTCACAGTATTCTGGTCGCAGTCCTACGTACCACAGCAGATGTGCAAAGTAGACAAGCGACGAATCTAAGCCAGAATAACAGTAGAAAAGTAACGTAGAACTTGTCCGAGGAGCGCGAACATCCTGATGACGCTGATATTGATAACCTGCGAGATTTGTATGCCACTAAAATGAACCCACATTTACGAGTGGTTAAAATGCGTAAAACGGTAAAAGTATACGCACTATAAAAGGTGTTTCTATATTTATTATTGTGCAGAATTTATCGAGCGCTAAGAGATTACTATCCTTGGTTTGTTTTTTTTCATGTTAAAAGTTTTTGAACATGCAGATATGACGTTTGAACGCTAGAAGCAAACTTACATTTGCACTCATACATGAGCTGCAGAGTGAATAAAACGAATGTTATTTCTAGCAAATCGCACTCATTACTTGGTTTTGCTTTATTTTGATCGGTCTATCATGCACAGGTAGGTGCTGATATCTAGTGTTAGTGCGTAGTTCATGACGTCTCTATTGATTTTCGAGATGCTCTTCATTGCTTTGGCACGTAAACCCCTGCAGAAAAGTGCCGATGTCGTGTTTGCGCTAACAGTGTCGGAGAGTGCACATAAATACATCTACGAAGCCATTTCAGCGCCGTTTTTAATGCCCCGAACTTGAGAGAAAAACGCCGTAACTGATCAATATGTTTGTCCGCGGGACTGAGAAGTGTTCCAAGCTATCGAGCGCGTACGAATCATTAGTGATATTTGCTCTTATAATCAAGCCGCGAGGGAGAAAATGCACTCACTTTTTCCCATAAACATCCGTTACCGGAAGTTGATTTCAAACTGCTTGCCATCTGCCTGCAATTTAAAACCGCACACGAGCGCCGGGTGGACCTCTAACGAACATTATAATGACTCTATGCTTCATAGCTCGCCTGAGTATTCGCCACTTTCAGCTATAACTTAACAATACTATAGTAATGAATATTTGCAAGACAAAAGTGCGATCCTGGCTGGCGTGTAAGGCATGTGCAGAAAGGTCAGAACTCGTACGCAAGCGCGCCTGCCAGCCCGTTACCCAGGATTTGAATAAGAAAAAAGTGGGGATAAGATACAAAGAAAAGAACACACGCACGCACATACGGTATATACACATGTACAGAGTTGGCACGGAATGAAACGCGAACAGGGAGTGCATGGTTTTCGATCCACGCTGAGTCACCTAGAGACGCAACACCGAAGGTTTGGATGCACTGAGCAAGAGTCTAACAGATCGAAGAAGGAGCCATCTTCTTGCAGCTTCCATCTGGTTCAGGTGGTGCAGCATCTAGCGAAAACCACGCACCCACTGTTCGCGTTTCATTCCGTGCCTACTGTACACATATTTGTACATAACGTCGCAACCCGAAACATTTAAATAGAAAAAGTAAGGTGAAATGTGCAGGTGCAAGTTACACCCACATATACCTCCTGCGGGCTGCCATTTTTGTCTGCTGGGCTGTGGAACGCCTCCTAAGCATGCGCGGTTGCTCTGCTGTGAGGTAGATCAGACCCTGCGCAGGCATCCACAGCTCAGTGAGTCAGCATTTTTCGCCCGGATGATAAGCGATGCAAAGGTCTATACAGGGTGTTTTTTCTTCTATCTATACACATATACAGGGCGTTTATTTTTTTCTAAGAGTGACACGATTTTCTTTTAAAGCCGTGGAAAGCTACACTTACGCGGTTTGTGCAGGTGAATTATACGGCCGGGGGACATGGTATATGGGGCTAATCATAATGATCAGGCGGCCAGTAAGGCAAAAATGTGTTAATTAACGTTTTAATTAGAGAAATGGACACATGGTTCCAATTAAAAACTTGCTGAGCGTCATCCAAAACAACTAAAGGGTGTTTCCACGGCAGATTGTACAATGACTGTTGGGGTCATATTTTTTTAATATTTCTTTAAGAAATAAATGTGAAAACTATGTTCTTGGGACAAACATTTAGCTATATGTGAACGCCGTAGCTGAATGTTTCCCAGAGATATAAAATTCAGAAGCTCGAGGCGCAGACATTGCCGCGATTTCAGTATAGTAGTTTGCACAGCCGTCACGTCACACCAAAACACGTACGTAGTTAAAAAAAAAACAAAAAAAAACATTCATTTCATAGACAATTTACAACATTCGCAACAAATGTTAAAAAAATTACCATTATATATTTTTATGCAAAAAAAAAACACTTAAAAAAACGTTTTAGAGACAGTTTCACAAATTATTTACCAACAAGCAATTTTAACTACACAATCGTCAGTATAGAGCCTCAGTTTTACAGAAATATTGTTCACAATGTCATTAATAAAAACAAAACAAGAGGCCCCAGAACTGATCCTTGGAGAACCCCTGAGTCAACAGTCACTCCTATCCGAAGCAGCCGTGTTCAAATCTACGTATTGTTGTCTATTGGAAAGGTGCGCCACAATCCAGTATACTAGTTGAACACTTGCAGTGTGACGACGTTTTGGGCCTCTCCCAGAACATTAATTAGATTAGACTGACTGGGGTCCCACATAGAAGAAGCATACACTAATTTAAAGAGAACGAAAGATTTATAGTGTTAATTATAAGGCTGACGGTGCGAGAGCAAAGTTTCTTTTCAGGTAGCCCAGCATGCGGTTAGCGTTATTGATGACATGTTCAACATGCAGTTTCCAGGAGAGTTTACAAGTAATGTGAACGCCCAAATATTTACAAGAATAAACAGGGGCCACGGGAACGTGAGGATTAGTACGCGATATTCTCATAACTTTACATTCAGTAATGTTAAGTTCCATATTTCAAAGTACACCAGTGGTAAACAGCACTGATATCTGTGTGGAGCTGTAAACATCAAAGTCGTTAGTAGATTTAGTATATATTGCACAGTCGTCAGCGAAAAAATTTATTAATGATGAGACGCAATTAGGTAGGTCATTGATGTAAATGAGAAGCAGCAATACGGATCCTTGAGGAACACCGGATGTGACGGAAGTGAGGGGAGACGTGTTCTCATTAGCAGTAACAAACTGATATCGGTTAGTTAGAAAACAGGCTATCCAGGCAACTACGTTAGTTTCAATAAGTTTTAATAAAAGCAACTGGCGAGGAAATTAATCAAAAGCCTTGCTGAAATCCAGTAAAACAGTCAACTTGGGACCCACAATCAAGGACAAAATGAATATCGTTAGTAAATGACAAAAGCCGTGTCTCACAGGAGTAAAATTTGCGGAAACTATGTTGACCTTTGTTTAAAAAATAATAATTTGATTCCAGGAAGTTAACCAGTTGGGAGTATATTATATGCTCTAATAATTTACATGGTATGCTGGTAGCGAGATCGAATGATAGTTAACATGTTAACTATCATTCACGTTCAGGAGGTGATGAGCATCACATGTTAACATGTAATGCTCATCACCTCCTTTGTGCGATAGAATCACTCTGGCTACCTTCCAGTCGTCAGGTAAAGTAGTTTAGAAAATATCATAGATGAATACATAATTGAGTTTTTCAAGAGGACAGTTTTAGATTTTCTATTAGTTTAACAATACCAGGTGGGGTCAATTGGAATGGGGTCCATAGGTATAAAATATTATTCCTGTAGTAAGCAAGATGAAGGTATAACAAAACTTAAAAATGAGTCAGCGAAAACTTAGTTCAGTATCTCCGCACATCACTAGGGATCGCACAACCGTCAGCACAAAGTGAAATAGACGGCTTATCTTTACTGCTAAGACTGTTCCAAAATTACTGTTCCAAAATTGCTGTTACTGTTCCAAATTACTGTTACTGTTCCAAAATTGTTTAGGACTAGTGGCTAGTAATGTCGGCAAAGTGATATTAAAGAAAGCATGTTTGGCGCTTTGAATAGCAGATTTGTACTCTACAAGAGCTTCGTGATAGGCTGACTTAGCGATCCGGTTTGTTAGAGGACATAGCGGCCCTAAACAAACGTTTTATTTATTTATTTTTTTATTGGAAAGCCGCTTGAGTTGGACGTTGAACCAAGAAGAATTAGTTTGGGACGTTATCGATCTAAGCTGAATGTATGTATCCGTGAGTGATTTAACAATATTTTTAAAAAGGTTTAAATTTTTTGAACTCATCATTGTGAAAAAGAATCAATGTAGCCATCCATAAAGAGGGAGAGTGCATTCCTAATGGCGTCAAAATCCGCTTTCTTATAATCGCGAATGAATTTGATTAGTTTCGAGGGAGTAACTACAGGTAAATTTGAAGGGATGTGTAACGTACAATGATCGCTAAGCTGAGGAAGATGAGCCCCCCCCCCCCCCCCCCCCCGATTTCTTATTTCCTAGGAGTATCGTTGGACGCCACTGCTGCCGGGAGTTGCGAACAGTATGAATGGCAGGTTTGCCTTGAAACTCAAACGCGCACACAAGGAAGATCAGTCACTGCGTAAACAAAGCGAGGGTGGTACTATCAGGGAGTCGCTATCTGGGTGTTCAACATTGAAATGGAAAACAAACAACATCGGCTTACCATTTCAAAGCATCGCCGTGTAACGTAACGAACAGAGAATACAGAAGTTGGTAACCACAGGGACGTGTTTTTTTGTTTGTTTTTTGGTTTTACTAAGCTAACCAAACATTTGGAGTCAGGAGAAAGGTATTCAGAAACTCTCACACTAGCATTTGGAGAGAACATGTCAAAGAAGACTTCTCTCACTTTGTTTATGCAGTGACTGAACTTCCCTGTGTGCGCACTTGAGCTTCAAAGCAATCTTCCATTTACACTGTTCGCAACTGCCGGCAGCAGTGTCGTCCGCCGAAACTCCTTAGAAAATAAGAGAGGGGAAGGGGGTGGAAAAGGGGGATGTAAGGTGGAAACACAAGGAAAAGAAAGATAAAACAAAGCCTGGGACAGTATGACTTTCTGAGAAGTGAACGCACGCCAACGAGCTGGTTAGGAAACATAATTAGGATTCCGAGTTTTCGGAATTTATTTCTCGTGAAATTCGGAAAGTGTTTTTTGGAGTTTATTTTTCGCTGCGGATTCGGGGTTTATCGGAGTTTGTTTTTGTTAGATTTCCATTGCCCTGAAATTCGAAGTTTATTTTACTGCGTAAAATTAAAAAAATTCTAGAACAAAATAAATAAGGTCCGGGTACCATGACCCGTTGTCCCAAAGGAACCTCGACGTGTTAAAAAGAAAACCACTTTTTGTCTGTAGTTCTAAATTTCAAACGAAACTGAAGTGGAATTTCCTCAGGACAACTGACCTTGTGCTCTTATAAAGTTTAGTTGTATAACTCCGTCTTTGTTGCTGTTTATTTTGATGCTTTGACCTCGTAATTCGCAGTTTTTCGGATAAAACCGAATTAACGGAAAATTTACCGGCGAGTGTTTTTGAGATTTTTTTTCGGATTTATCCGAAAATACGGAACCCTAATCATAATCTAACACCCTGAGATTAGGAAGTTGCGCAAGCAGTACAGATTTGGTCAATCATGCCAATGGCTGGCAATGGTCCTTTGGCTAGTGGCCAGCCATTGGCCGATGACTGGCGTTTATATGGCCATCGGCCAACGCCCGCTGGCCATCAGTCATCGGCCAAGCATTGACCGATGAATGGCCACTCTGGCGATTGGCCAAAAGACCATAACCAGCCATTGGCCATTGCTTCACCAAAATCCATGCTGCTTTTAAAGCTAGTTTCCCAGGATCGTGTCCGCCAGGAAACAAACGTCGACACAACACTCTGGAAGCTATCGTCATCTATGAGCGACGGCGGCAACCAGACAACCGGCTTGCATGTTGATTGGTTGTCGCCGTCGCTCATAGATGGGGCAACCTTTCCAGCCTTTCCATTCTGGCTTGCCGACTTGCGGTCGGCCATTACTGCATTCCCACCACAGTGTAGCTTCGCTGATCTTCCTTCTTCACCAAAGTGGAAAGGCTGAAAGTTTTTTTTTTTCGACATAGTCCCATGGTTTTAAGTTATGACGACTTTGTACGCTCTGCAAGAGAACAGCACCGTTGTACACACTTTGTCGGTTCTAGAGAATGTAGTATATCTTTGGATCCGACGTCGTGCGGCGAAGCCAATATAACAAAGACAAGCTAGCATCAATTTGAGTGCAGGTTTGTTGTTGCTTTTCTCAATTGGAGATCATATGCTACTCAATATTTTGCCATCACAAGTTGGTTGCAGTTACTGCAAGGAATTAAGAAGAGTTAATTTTTTTAATATTGACATGCAATGTTGTTACTTCTAGAGAAATTACTAACGTTTCTGAATTAATAACAAAACTGCAATGATGAAAAAGCAAATTTTTAATATGCTCGTAAGCTGCATTTCAAGGCGCACATTTTGATATATTTTGCGACATTTTTCATAAAGTTGTTTGTTGGTAAATAATTTGTAAAAGTGTCTCTCAAACGTGTTTTTTAAGTGTTTAATAATTTGTTTGCATAGAAATATATAATTCTAGTTTTTATATTTCGTGTGCATGTTATACATTGTTTATAAATCAATAAAAAAATTTAACTACGTGTCTGCTTTGGTGTCACATTGGCGATTGTGCAAATTACCACAGTGAAATTTTGGCGATGTCCACGCCTCGAGATTCTCAGTTCTATATATCTGTGAAAAATGTAGTACGGCGTTCACATATAACTAAATGTTCCTCCTAGGAACATAACTTTCACATATATTTCTTACAAAAATATCAAAAATAGGACCCGGACAGTCATTGTACGATGTGACGTGGAAACACCCTAAATCAATCATTTTTAGAAATACTTTGAGCGCTCGGAAGGCGTAGTAGTGCGCTAAAGGTGTCAGTCGTGCAACAGGTACAGGTACTATAATAAGAGACGGAAAAATCGCACGGGCAGCGGGCGCCTTATCCCACCTGTAGCCTCGCTCCCGCTGCACGAGTTGTAACTTAAGCGCACTTCGCTTCTCACGGGCTCGAAGTCTCTATGAAAATTACTGATTTAAAAGTTTTCGATGACACTTAGCAAGTTCTTAATTGGAACCATAAATATGTATATTTTCACTAATTAAAAAGTTAATTAACGAATTTTAATTAATTAGCCGACTGATCGTTACGATTAGCCCCCTATACTATGTCCCCCTGGCCGTATAACTCACCTGCACAAACCGCATAAATGCAGCTTTCACGGCTTTTTTTTTTAGTTGAGTGTCGCTTTTAGAAAAAAAAAACACCCTGTATACACTTTACCACGTACGCACGCACACACACACACACACGCACACACAATACACCGCTGTCATGACGCCTGCTGCTGTAGGTGCTTTGAAAACGAGCGACACATTGCCACTGATTCAGTTCGATCCTAGGGAAGCAGCGAACATATCCTGAGCGGGGCCGAGATGAAGTTTTCGATGTCGGCCAAGATCGGCTAGGGACTGTGGCATTAGGTACACGATCGAATAAGTTCAGGCTGTCCCGATCTCTTGTTAACCCTTGGTTCGGTCACAAGTTATGTCTTTTGAGCGAGCCGTCGAGGAGTCGGCAGGTGTAGACCCACCCTGGCGACTCTTCTGCGATGAGCCAGGGAATGTCATTTGAGGTTCTTCAGTCGACCGACGTAGGGCAACGCAGGATCGTGTTGGCTGGTAAAGACGCCGCTGCATACTTTCCAGGCTGTCAACCAAAGTAGCTTGATGTGGGCACCACAGAGCGCTACAGTGCTTGAGGTACGGAAGCACGCTAGTGGTGTAATGAATGTGGAAGGTGGTAGGAAGACACGCTTTGGAGACCCATGTAACGAATCCCAAAAGACGTCTGGCTTTGGCAACAGCCTTGGCAACGCACAGAAAGAAAGTCAAGTCAGGGGTGAACGTTACACCAAGAATTGGTAATGATGTTGCCGATGGAAGGAGGGATTGCAGACACGGTGTATATGGGGGCTTTTGAGCTGCGGCTGTGACTGACCCGCATGACTGCATACTTGGACGAATTGAGAAGAAGGCAGTTTAGTCAGATCACTGCTGCACTGAAAACAGGTGCCGCTGAAGGTAGGGCAACGCAGGTTGCCCTACTTCAGCGGACACCTACTCTTCCTAGTTTCTGAAAAAAAAATAAAGCATGGTTTAGCGTGTCAAAACGACATTACTAAAATCTAGTTGCAACCATACACCAACTCATGTTTACAAACAAACCGAGCGCCCGGAGCGCCCCTAGCGGACGCCACCGGCGCCGCGCATGCGCGATGGGGGTGTGGGCAACAAGCGCGCCGTCGCCCATAAACAAACCATTGAAACGCGATGTTATCGGCGTCAGTGTGAGTCCCCCTGCCCTTTTTCGCAATCGAATTGTTGATTCTACGTCTTCCTGGCAATGTCTGACTACATGAGCAGCGTCAGCGAAATTAACGAGGCTCGTTACACCGCGAAACTTCGAGTGAATAATCTGACATGCGGCGATTCATTCCGCGTGGACGCCGCAGAATGTACGCTAAAGCCTGATTCACCTGATGAGATTTCGCTCGCAATTTTCAGTCGCGACGTCGCTCGGGCTGCAAAAGCGTGAACCGTAGCTGAGATGGTCGACGTCAATACTGAAAATCGCAAGCAGAATCGGACCAAGTGAATCAGGCATAACAAGTCGGTGATGGCCGCTGGTAACAATAATCAACATCTCCATGTATCTACTGTTTACGAAGAGCCTGCTTACCAACCTTCAAATTTAAGTCTTTTGAGGCCTGCACTTACTTCTTATCGCAAGGACCGGGCCAACTTTTGGTCTACGGGCCGGCGTCGTCTAAGAGAGCAGACGACAAGCAGAAACGTTTGAAAGAGCAGACGACAGTTTGAACGATCAGGCGGCCGTTTGAACTTGAAGACGCACTGAACGTAGTCCGCAGGTGGTCCGCACAACTTGACGGTTTTCTGGCGTTCATGTTGGAACAAAACAAATAAATCTGATGACCACAAGTATCCGTGAATTCAACCCAAAGTGCTTCCCGCCCAAGCAATCGTTGTCCGACGGCGTCTGCTTTTCCCTTTTCCCGGCACATATCCAGATTCTCGGACGAACCGAGCACGTGAAAACTGACCTTCAAACCTTTCTCGACACTTTTGGTACGGCCCCAGTCGCGGCGTTTTGACGATAAGGCAGGTTTTTGTCTGATTCCTTTCAAAACAACGCAGGAATACACGTCTGGCATGGGGACTTCTGCCCACAGCCCCAGACCGGAAGTGCGACCGGCGCGCCACCACCGCGCCGTGACGTCACAGAGATGAGTTCGTGTATATCAGTCGAAATACCACGATCAAGGTTGCCACTGACGTAGTGCACGGTTGTAGCACAGTGCTGTCTCACAACTCGTGTTTTTCTTAAAGCCGTGCCGTGTGGCAGCAAGGACGTTGTTTTCTCGTATAATTCAAGCAGCTTACTATTGATCATGCGCTCAAACGTCTGATACAGTAAAGATACGATATACGCTGGGCGGTAGTTGCATCCAGATTAGGTTGATTTTTCTCTGCCCTTGTAAATGGGGAGATGAAAGCCCGCTTCCATGTGTCTAAAAAGCAGGGGATGCGAGATGAAGAGGGTAAAGCAGCTTGATGAAGGTGGAAGCAAGATGGTCAGGCCCGGAGAAGAGTGACGACTTGACGCGTTCAATGGCGCTTTGTGGATCACCAGGAGAAAACCGAATGATGGGGGCAGATGGTGTTTGCTTCCACTTCATCAACAGCGTAGCTCTACATCGAGGTCACCTGAGTGGCTACGGTAGACCAACGAGAAGTGTGTGGCAAAAAGTTGGGCAATATATCGGGGAGCGGTTACTCGGCGATCACCGGATAGGAGACACGGCGTTTGTGAGCGGTGGACCGCTGTCCACCAATGAATGCCCAAAACAGCTTGGGATCGTCCATGATCTTTCCGGCTATGACGCGTGCATAGTTGCTGAATGCAACGTGAATGGCGGATTCTGGATGCCTCTGGGGGCTTAGCTATACTTGGAATATGACAGGACAGGGCAGTGCAGACGGGCAGCTTTCTTAAACAAAGGTCGCTTCCTACGGGCGATCTTCAGAAACTCCAGTAACCGTTTTGCTGCGCTGAGTTCCAGCGCTATGTTTCAGCGGATTTCAGCTATGGTGGTACCGCGGTGTGACAGTCGCGCTACTTGTGGTAACGGTGGCAAAAATAGAAGGACGCCCTTTTTATTAGGCTACACGAGATATCAATGATTGAAATTGGATGGATACGCATGAAGGTATAGACATGCTGCGGTTGGTTTTCGCCACACCCTAAAAAAGGGCTCATGTGTACTTTCTGCAGAACGTGGAAACAGCCAAGCACGGAGAACAGTAGAAGGGTACCAGCAAAATGACGTAGCTCGAAATCATTCCTTTTTTGCGTATGGTAGTCCAACACATTCTGGACCAAAGGCTGCAAATTGGGCCAGTTGGTAAACGTTGCAGTCTCCAACAGTTTGCTAAGGCGAGTTTACGCTGCCGTGCAAAACTAGCGTTGGCCTTATGCAACACTATTTTTAGAAGGAGTACAGAGAAAAGGGTAATGTTATTCCCTCCCCCGAAGCAAAGCGGGTCTGCCTAGAGCGAATCCTTCAGAATTGCCCGAGACTGCATAGTTGGAACGGGTCGTGTCATACTCTGTTGTAGGTTGTGCAGTGATGGGGACGAACAGCTCATAGAACGCGGACGAAGACACAAATACGACAGAACACTGCTGTACTTGTAGCTGAAATTTGACAACCGGCAAGGTACAAAAAAAGCTAGTTAGATTAAGATAAATATGTAGACTCGCTAAAAAGGCACCGGCGTTATTTTTACCTTTTCATCTCCATCATGGCGCAATGCGTCCCGGTCTTTGTTAGCATGATCAGGCAATAGGAAGTACGTATTCACTGGCGGCCATAGCTGTAAGTGCGCGACTGCTGGAGCGCGTAGCTGACGGCGAGCTTCCGCAGCTCTTCTAGCAACGTGCACTGCGCACCATCAAGACTGCGGGTCTAAGCAGCCTATTAATGCGGCCTCGTTCTGAGGATGCGTTCTAAGTCATCGCCCTCAAATATGGCGTCCAGTGAACACCTCTATTGTCACCGGCAGGGTGAGAACCGCAGGAGGAGTTTCAGTTGTCCCGCCCCCAGCGAGACCTTCTCTACCTTTCGACAACTCTTCGGCGTCTCGTTCACCTCAAGCGCGTGCGCAAGCAAAGCAAGGCGGAAGTGCATGGAGCGTGCGCTGGCCAGGGCCTATAGCTTCGAAGGAGACGCCTGCCCTTTTCACTCTGTCAGCGACTATAGTGTGCACTTCTAGAGTGCAGGTGGCGTTCAGGGTCCTCTCGCGGGAAACCATACGTGCAGGATGTCGTAAAGTGTTCTCGAAAACTCGTATAACTCCGAGTCAGGCGTCGAGACAGACGGTTTTCACCAGGGTCTCGGTCGCGCGGTAGGGCTCTACGTTCGCTCCCGGCCTCCTGTCTTCCAAGTAGCCTTTTCCGGCCTCTGACCACCAGACGTGGAACGCGAATGCTGCCCAGGCGCGAAACATTTGTCGGCTGTGAGTGCTTCACTAGGAGTTGCTAGCATGCCGGCATTCAGACGTCGGCTGTTGCTGATTTTCCTTTGAGGGTCGTAGTTGGTCAGGTGCAGTTCGGATTTTACCTCCAGCTTCTTGAAGGCCTTCAGGATGTACCTGCGAGGATGCCGTGGCGACGAAGACAAGATGCGATCAGCATTCGAATTTCGTCTCAGCATTCGAACTTAATAACTCCATTCAGATTGTCGTACGGAGTTTCCGTGATGATATATAAAAAAGCGCTGGCCGACAATGAACACAGAAATAGAGGTAAAAAAGACTAGTGGTTTAGAAATCGCGTACAGTTCCTCTCAAAATTTTCTGCTCCAAGTGTACGGGCTTATAAAGTGCTTTCCCCGCAACAATTACTTGCGTCAAAAAAGGCACTTGGCCTATTCGCAAACAAATCTCTTATTGTCAAGAGTGAGCACGCATTGCGGTGTCTTCTTCTTATAGCATTTCCGCCTTCATGCAAACCAAAGTTTCTGCGGCTGCATGGCAGTATAAACCGATGCACAGGCATCACAACACATCCATTCATGAGTTCAACATGCATTAGCATATAAACCATCTACTAGGACAAAGCTTAAATAGGTCCTTTATACTGCCGGCAGTTCCTCTTTCTTGTTTCAAGAGAAGCTACAGCGCCTTAAGAGACTCCTTCGCGCAAGTTCTCAAGAACCCTTCGCTACAACCGCCCGACGAGCAGCCGCCCAGTCGTCTCTCTGAAGTTGATTTCGACAAAGACTACCCGATCACAGTCGGAATTATACTGTCAACGATAAAAAAGCGCAAGAAGAAAAAAGATTGCTCACTCGAGGCCACCGTCGTCGCGCATCTGCCTGGTGCTGAAGTTGATGTGTCCTCCGGAGCCGCACAACCCATTACTTGGAAAGGCTTGGGATCGAACGACACGATCACGCCGAACTCCTCGGCCACTCTGTGGAGGATGTAGCGGGACATCCAGAGATGATCGGCAGCATGGACTCTGATAGAGGTCCCACCTGATACTCCCACTGTGACCGCGTGGACGCAGGCCAGAAAAAGAAAGAAAGGAATAAGAACCGGGTGTAACGATCGACATGCGAAGGCCGCGGAAGTGCCAACCGGAACATCCTTCCGAGTCCTTATGAAACAATAGAACTGTTCGCTATGTCCAAAGACGGCGTCACACTGCTCATGCATATCATACAGACAGTCAGGAGGTATTGTCTGAGGCCTATCTCTTCCATGCATGGCGGTCCTGTCAGATTGGTCACACAGAAACTCATTCTGCGGACATGTTCGAAGGATATGCGTAGAGCAAGCTCGTCTGCTTCCCGCGCAGGAGTTCCGGGTGACGTCAGACAGGATGCCGATGCTCTGATTGGCTCTGTTGAAGGATGCGGGTAGACATTGAAGCAAGCTGCTTTGAGGTCTACCCACTATTCTTCATTAAGAACAAATCAGTGCTTGGCGTCCTGACGTCACCTACAACGCCCTGCAGAAGAAGAAGACGAACTTGCGCTCCGCGCATGAAGCAAAGATGCTTCGAACACCTTTGGCCCGTGTCCGCAGAGTATTTTACCATCACGTCCGCAGCAAACTTGTCGCCGTCTTTTGCATGCTGCAAGTGAGTGGCGTGACCGCGACTTAAAAACTTGGATGGATGAATGCATCGTGGCTGTGCCTCTCTGGATCAGGCGGTGACTTGCGCCACCTGGCAAGCAAGTTCCATCTCCCACCTAGAGAAGGCCTAGCGCTAATTTCAAGAAGTTACATCCTCTCTACTGGTTGTATTCATATCCCTAATTTGGCTTGGGGTAGAGACTGCGCTCCCAGTCGCTACTTTGAAGTGAGGGCTACCTTCCATAAACGCTTTTATTGCGCTTGTCACTGAAGGCCGCCTCTTTTAAAAAAGAAACCTGGACGATGCCGCAAATGATTTTTTTAAAGAATTAAACGAAGTAAAAAAGGGTTAGAGGAAGGGTGGTTCAAAATCGAAGGATGAACAGGAGCTTTGATCGAATTGATTTATAGTACTATATTACTATAAGTGTTAGTATTGGGGATAATATGTATAGATAATGTTTGCCTAGGTGGCGCAAATCACATGCTGCGGTCATACCTTAGCAGTCTGACCGCGGTTTTAGGGTGAACGGAGTATAGTAAATAATAATAAAGTATAGACCGCACGTAAGCGAGTTGGCGAGCGACGAGACAAGTGACAGCGATGAGGAGTCGCTGTCGCTCGGTCAGTCGCGCGAAGAGTCAATCCGCGCATGAAAGCGATGGGAGCAAGCGACCAAGGCGATGAGCGACGTTTTCTAGGTCCGGAAAACCGAGCGACGCGACGAGCGACAGTGAGAAATCTCCGTTGCTCGTCGCCGACTTCCGTCGCTTGTCGCCGTCGCTCGTCTCGTTGCTCGCTAAATCGCTTATAGCAGCTCGTCCTCGCTCAGGAGCGACAGACAGCGATTCTTGTCCGACGACACCATCAAGAAAAGCTCCGGTGTCGCCGATGCTGTCCCACCGCAACGACCACGACCCGCGACAATCGCCGACACGCGCCGGACAAAACGATCGACGACGGACAAGTTCTGCCTGTCGTTGGACTTGAAGCGCAGCAAGCTAGTCCCACTGAGGAACATGTCTCGGAGACAAACTCATCCCCTCGCCCGCTTATGCTCTTGCTACGCCTCCCCTTCCCACCCCTCTACCCTTCCTCCCGCTCCTGCCGTGCTCGCTCCCGCCGCTCTGACCTTCAGAGGAAGCCTTTGCGGCACATTCCTCGTTCCTGCAGTTCCGGTCCCTCGTGGATTGCTCTCATAGTGGTACAGCGGCGCGGCTTGCTTGCTGGCGCCGGACGGTCAGTGCCAGCGAAAGGAAATTTGCTGTGGCTGGTTCTGCTCGCGAAAACTTGGTGCGCGAGGTGGTGCTTCTTCAAGACGTCGAAATCTACGCCCTGCATCAGGATGGATACACCCATGTTCGAGGACTGACCGTGCAAAGTGCAAGACTCGCTCACCCCGAAGTAGGACTACGTATCGCTCCGCCTAGTTCCGTGGCGAGCTATTCTGGCAAAACGAGAGACTTGTCATCATCTGTTCTGTGATAATCGGGATGCCGTATTGTCCCCCCATAAAACGCCTGCCTTCGACTCGCCCGGAGGTGAAGTTAAAACGTCCTCAAATCGGCGGTGAAATTTCGTGGCGCTCAACTGGAATGCTCCGAACGACCAAAAAAAGGAACGCGATCCGGGAATTCTAGGTCAGGAAATGTTGCGTGTCGATTGTCACGACCGTTTTCGGTAAGTCGCCAACGGCAAATGAAGACAAAGCGGCTGGTTTAAACAAGAAAATAAAGTAATCGTCTCCACTTTCATCGAGTTTGTCGGCTCGTTTTATGCCCAGTGAGCAAAACACGAAAAAAACCGCGTCGCCAGACTCAGTTTGTCTGTGTATTTTCGCGTTTTGTTAGACAACCCCAAGTCCCGACTATACCTGTTTTCACCTCTGGGGCGAAACCATAGGGAAAAAAGTCCGGCTTCGCGGATGATTACCAATTTTCACCTTTAGGTGTAGATTCAAGATATATTTAGTAGCATTTTGGAGCGGATACACGTTATCTTATCAAGGAGTACATCGTTCCAAATCGCCAAAAGCATCGTCTGTGCCTCCGACGACCAAACCTGGCGAGAACTATTTCGCGCGGTGTATGAACAATGCGCGCAAACTTACTGTTTTCTTTTGAGGTGAAAACGGGTATAGGAAGTCAAGTGTCCTTGTCCCCGTGTTCTGCGTCAGTCCCCGCTGGGTGGGACGGCGGACTCCGACAAACAGGCTGTCTGTCCGTGTCAGTTCTGTCGCTCGTTGTCGTGTGTCGCCGTCGTTTGTTGTTGTCTGTCGCTCTAGTGGGACGCGGCTATTACATCGCGGTTCAGCCTTTAAGTCAAGAAAACAAAACAAAAATCATTGACTTAATCTTAAAGGTAAACAACTTCATACGCAGCCGTCACCTGATGGTAAGACGACTTCCGCATTGGTGCCGGATATTTTGACGCCAGCGTAGGCGCAGGCCTTGAGGTGGGCGTCCGAGATTTGCCTTTCCAAACCACGTTGCTGCCGACGCCAACCCCAAGGAAGTACGGTCCTATAGTAGCATTAAAAAAAAAGTCACAATTCACGGACAAAAAAAGGGCCAGCGCAGCGTCTGATCTTAGCCCTCTAAATGCTATGCATACAGTAACTGCAGCGTCTAAAACTCCTTTCTCTTTTTTTCTTTCTTTCTTTTTCGTAGGGGAGGGGGGCTATGGTATATAGCGAGTCATTTTAACAATTGTAGCGGAATTTTATATTCTATGTTCTGGCAAACCAAAGTTTGCGAAGAAAATTTTTTTCTCCACCATAAATCGGCGAGTGGAAACGTTCGAAAGGGTTGGTCAAGCTAATGAAAAGAAGCCTCAGGACCGCCGTGCAAAGAAGAAGCCCGCTTCAGGACAGAAGTTCGTGATTCGGTCTTTTATAAGATGACGCATTGGCCGTGCGTATTCCGTGACTTCAAAACAGATTCAGAGCAAAATCATTCGTAGCTTAGCTACCTTTTTTTTAAACAGAAAAAGATAACTCAAGATTAGCAAGTTTGATCTTCCGGTAATGCTTACATGTTAATGAGAAATGGACAACGCCGCTTCTTGTCATCGATCTCGCCAACATTTTCACCGGAGATATCGCTTACATCGTTCTTCAGCATTTTCGTGCGGTAGAGCACCTAACCTAACCTAACCTCACACCTAACCTAACCTCACCTCACCTCACCTCACCTCAACCTAACCTAACCTCACCTCACCTCACCTAACCTAACCTAACCTCACCTCACCTCACCCTCACCTCACCTAACCTCACCTCAACCTCACCTCACCTAACCTAACCTAACCTAACCTCAACCTCACCTCACCTCACCTCACCACCACCAACCTCACCTCACCTAACCTCACCTAACCCAACCCAACCTAACCTAACCTCACCTAACCTAACCTAACCTAACTCTAACCTAACCTAACCTAACCTAATCTAACCTAACCTAACCTAACCTAACCTAACCTAACCTCACCTCACCTCACCTAACCTCAACCCAACCTCACCTCACCTCACCTCACCTCACCTCACCTACCTCACCTCACCTAACCTCACCTAACCTCACCTAACCTAACCTAACCTAACCTCACCTCACCTAACCTAACCTAACCCAACCTAACCTAACCTAACCTCACCTAACCTAACCTAACCTAACCTACACCTCACCTCACCTCACCTCACCTCACCCCCACCTAACCTAACCTAACCTAACCTCACCTCAGCTCACCTAACCTAACCTAACCTAACCTAACCTACACCCAAAGATTTGACGTTTTTCTCAAGATATATATGCATAACGCACCTAAAATGGAGCAATAATAGAAACGCTCGAAATATCCACGCAATTAACTACCTTTTAATTCTTGGTCAAATTTTATGGAGGTGATGAGGAGCCAAAAATGAATCCCGGAGAAAGGCTCACTGGAGAAAAGCTCCCTGGAGAAAAGCTTACCGGACAAAAACTCACCGCAAAACCGGCAGATGCGGATAAAAGCTCACCGGCTATTGCAGGTATACGCGAGAAAAAAAGCTCATAATTTTTTTTTCATGTGGAGGCTGTCGGATCAATATATTATCATTAAAATTCGTCAGTTCTGTTAAGCGTATTGGGTATCATTGCTCCCAAATTATTAATTCCGGGCCAATGATTTCTGTAGTTTACTCTCTAGGCCACGAAAGCCTATCTGAAACCCTTATGAACTTGAATATCAGGAAAAAATTCGAAGACTTAATAATGTCTGCCTAAAACCCAAAAAAGCAAAACTCTAAATGCCAAAAACTCGAAAGTGCATGTGCAACAACGCGGTGCCTGAAATTCTCTTTGAAGCTTTTGTTAACCTTTGAACGGTTAGTATAAGATATCGAGGTTTCTTTCTTCCGCGGACATGCAGGTTTTCCAGCCGTTCATGCTAGTTTTTCCACACGTTGCCTTTGTGTGATAGTGCCCTTCTACTGCCAACAACCCATGACCTTCAGAGCTGCACACTGGCACCGTTGTTACTCGTGATCTATATAAGAGCTAGTTTTCTGTAAGGTAGCGAATCGGGCGAGTTGGTAAACGTCATACATGATAAGAACAGCTCAAAAGACGAAGGCGGAGTGAAGACAACAAACACGACAGGACGAAGCTATTCTCGCCACTAAAATATTATCTGTGAAAAAAAAACAAAAAAAACAGCGTAGCCGGCATTGATTACATCCACAAACACCTATACTCATCTTTCAGGCACCATACAATCTTCGGACCCTAAACGGTTCACACACCGCTATTCATATTAGCTTCCAAAAGACGAACCTCTTTATCTGACAGAGCTACCGACGGCGCACTGTCAAGTTGTCAATACATTTTTTTTTCTTTTTTACAGCTGTCCCATTTTTTGAATATACACTTGCGGTGTCATTTATCAACAAAATGGGTGATTACTAATTTCTGAAGAATTAGTAAATATGCCCAATAAACTCAATAATATTACAAAACATAGGACAGTTATTTTTAATGGAGAGACAATTTCGGATTGTGTTAAATTACCACGTCTGACGCACAATCGAATTCGGTGAGCTTCTCCCTGGATCCGCTCAAGGGCCGGTGAGCTTTTCTCTGCATCTGCCGGTTTTGCGGAGAGCTTTTCTCCGGTGAGCTTTTCTTCGCCACCCGCCAAAAATATCCCCCCCCCCCCCTCGAAATATGTGGTGGGATTTTATTCACGTTGCACGATGCCTTGATAACATAAAGCGTAAAAATCTTCGAACAAATGTATGGCTACCTTTGAGTTAAATGTTTTGCTCTTCCGTAGTGGTTTCTGTTTTGTTTTCTACCTGTGTTCCTAATTTTTTCAACCTGCCGCCCCTCCCTCCCCTTCTCCCACTTTAAGACAAAATAGTGCCCGTGTATTTCTATTGCTGCTAGTCTTCTAGGACATCCTGCCATCTATATAACCGGTCATTTTTATCGACTAAACCTTAACAAAGCAATATGCCATCAAAAAAAAAAGCTTCAACAAAAAGCACCTGAGTGCCCCAAACTACAACAAAATTTCGGCGCTTATTTTTTGGTCTATATGTGTTCAAAGGAGCGGTATCACATCGAACACACCAATATCTTGTTCAAAAGGTCACGAAAAGGAATTTTAAAACGAATTAAACGATCAGCAAAGAGCACCTCGTGGATGTCGCTAGCGCATTGTTTGTAATTAGGGATGTCGCGAACCACTCTAGGCTCGAATTCGAAAGGTTTCGATATTTTCGAACCGAACTGAGGTTCGAATTCAAAAGATTTCGATATTTTCGTACCGACCGAGGTTCGAATTCGAAAAATTCGCAACTTTCGACAACCGTGGAGTTCGAGTTCGAACAGTTCGAAGCTTTCACGGTTTCTAAAAGTTCGGGTTCGAATATTTCGAATATATTTTTACTTGAGGTTCGAGAAATTTGAAGATTTCAAACTTTCCTAACTTGGAATTCGAGACATTCGAAAATTTTGAATTTCTTGGGATTCTGAAGTTCGAAGATTTCGAATTTCTTTGAATCTGAAGTTCGAAAAATACGAAGATTTCGAATTTATTTGGATCTGAAATTCGAAAAATTTGAACGCTTCGAATTTTTATTGACATAAAGTTCGAAAAATCGAAGATTTTGAATTTCTTCTACATAAAGTTCGAAACGTTCGAAGGTTTCGACTCTCTTTAGGGCTAAATTGGAAAAAAAGACTTCGAAGATTTCGAATTTCTTTCAAGTCCAAGTTTTCAAAGTTCGAAGTCCGGTTTGCATGTTCCTCCACAGTTTCAGTTTCAAATAACGTTTTCACGCCTCACTGGTTTTCGCGAAATCAGGTTTAGAAAAGTTCGGATGTGATATTTAGACTGCGCGAAGTTGGTCAAGCAATCAAATGAGACGACGAGTGTCCCGGATGTGCTGGAATATTTGCCAGTGCAGAGTGACGTGTGACCATAGATCAGTAATTGTGACCGCCAGCCCGGGGGGGGGGGGGGGATCTTTAAAGGGACACTGACACCTCCAAATTTTTTTTCATTTGTTTCCAGGCGATTCATTTTGGTGTCCGAATACTACCCAATTAATATTTTGCTACAGAGTCACGTATTTCTTTTTAATAAAGCCAGAAAACGCAACTGCTCGAAACTGATACCGAAACCCCCGCACCGCACGGAGAAGTGGAGAGGAGAGAGTAAGTGGCGGAAGTCACGTGGCTTCACCCGACCGTGCGATTTTTTCTTCCGGGTGCAGCAGACGAAATGCGTTGCGGGATCCGTTCGCCGTGCGATTCCTTTGCAGTAATGTTTGTTCCGCTCACTGTTCTGTACGTGAGTTGTTTTGTACATTTAATTGTTGGCAATTATACTCTGTTTCACCTTATGATGTACCGCAGGAAAGGCTACTGAGCACGAGCTCCTTGCTCTGGGGCACATCTCGGCGGCACAAGCTCTCGTGACTTAAGAGCGGCTGCCAAAGCTATTAGCTCGCGCTTCTAGCCTTCGCTGCGGTACAACATAGATGAAACGAAGTATAGTAGTGAATTTCCGTGATCGGCTCCGAAAAGAATACTCCCAATATGTTGCGTGAATAGCTGCCTCACATGTCCTGCATCTGAAAGTGGCATTGTGCGGCAGAGGTGTCAAAAATGGAATCCCATACCATTTAGTTCAGCGACGTATCGTCCACAACAATTGTTTTTTTCAGTGATAATTGCAAAAGAAAGAAATGTAAACATCGCAAAATGTTTGAAAAAAAGTGATACGCCCACACTAGGGATTGAACCCGTGCCGGCTGCGTGTGAAGCGGACGTCTTTCCACTGAGCTACTGAAGGAACTTTTTTTTTCTTTATTTCAATATACAAGCTACTGAAGGAACTCTTCGTTCGTTCGTAGTAATGTTTTCGTAACAAAAGCAGCCGCTTCGGTGGCTGGAACGACTAGGCCATCCTCTCGACGTCAGCCTCGCCGTAGCTTTGCTCGTCCCGAGACGAACCTACGTCACGATTGCGTTGGATGTCACATGCTCTCCACTGGCTGTTCTCCGAGCGCTTGCCAGAGTGGGCCGTTTATAACGAAAAATACAGCCAACAGGCTCAAAATACAAACGTGCGATTGTGATTTACGGATATTGTGGATCATATTCAACCTATTCTTGAACACGACGGGTATGTTTCAAATTTCGTTGAAGTATCCCTTTAAGTCGCGACCTGCGCTTCTTGCTGCCACGAAAAGATTAAAAGAAGACGTTACTTTCATCCGGTAATTCGAAGGTACGGGAGTGTGGCGCATACGAAACAGTGACAAATTTCAGTTAGCCCCGAGTCGGAGTCACACTGCTCAGGTACATCGTACAAAACACACGGTGTTTGCTGCGGACACGATGACAAGAGTTATCTACGGGCACGCCTGAGACATGAAAGCGCACAAAGCGTGTCTTGCTGCTTGCATATGTACGCTTGCAGGCAGTTTGTGTATGACCAACGTGACAGAAACACCATACGAGGAATGATGGATGTTAGCGTTTTGAGAGCAAGGAAGTTAAAGGTAGTGTTGCTGAGCCGAGGGCTCGGTATGTCGCCTTTGGAATGATGGATGGATGGATGTTAATGTCTATATACCCTTCGTAATGGGTGGTAGCTTGCGCCACCTAGCCTCAGGCGGTGTCGGCAGACTGCCTTTTGCTTAACGTGTTACAAGTATGACCGCGGCTTAAATGTTATCGCAAAGGACATCGCATCGTATGGGTGATATGGGTATAGGCAGGGAATTTCCTTTTACACTTATCGTGAACTGATATGACTTGAGCCCGCACAGTGCAATCTTTCCTTTCTTTTGTTACGATTAAATTGGATATCATTTTCATCTACCACTTACCCAGCGGTCTGATAACGTTGTTGTCTTTGGGCCAACCTAGCGGAATCTTATCTGCGTCGAGGAGCACGTACTCCTGTTCGATGCCAAACCACGGATCTTGGTTGGCAACCTCCTTCATGGTTTTCTCGCACGACCAACGGGTGTTCGTTTCTAGAAAAAAAAAAAAGCATAGTTAGGCATTGTGGCACCTAAGAATACGTAACTGTCGCAAGTCCACCAGAGCCCACACTACTGGGTGATATCAAGGAGCGGCCAGGCTTTTAAATCGACCGCGAAATTCGGTTTTTAACCTATCGCGTTCCGATTTTGTAGTGTTGGCCACAGGTGGTGCATTTTTGTTATAAAATTCTGCAAAGAGCGAGCTTACCCGAGGAAAAAGTAAAAAAAGAAAAAGGCTTAACTCCGATGAAAAACGCAGCCAAGCCACCGGTCTTCAAACTATTGGGCGCCCTATGGTTTGAAGACTGGTGGCTTCGCTGCGCTTCCATAGGAATTAAGCCTTTTTCATTTTTTACTTTTTTCTCGGGTAAGCTCGCTCTTTGCGAATTTTATAAAAACAACGCACCACCTGTGGCCAACGCTGTACAAAATCGGAACGCGATAGGTTAAGAAACCGAATTTTCGCGGTCGATTTAAAGAGCCTGGCCGCTCCCTGAATCACCCGATATATCGCGTGTTCTGGTCTTGCCGCAACGCAAGCGTAGCACCTCTTTGGCCCGTTAATAAATACAGCGTGCCCCCCCCCCCCCCCAAATAAACTAAGTTTTTTTTAATTACAAAAAATGTAGGCATCACCAAAGGCTCATTCGATATTTAAATGTAGCGAAAATCGCCTATAACTTTTGAATGAGATAACGATTTGTTCGAAAACTTGGTCCGGATAGCTCAGCATTAGGTCGGAGGCTAAGTGTTTGGCAATGCGTAGTTTATTTTTGCGATTAAGAAAAAACTGTAAAATGTTTTTGGGGACATCCCTGCTGAAAAGACAAGAAATATAGAGTAATTACGAGTGTTTGTGGGCCCTATTTTTCTCACTACTCTTGTTATTACTATTACTTGACGGTATGTTTTAGCTTGAGGCAATATGTGTTCCCTGTCGAAACAATATTTAAGCCGAAAAACAAAACAAAATCTGCACTTAAAGTTTTTGTATGAAACCTTTCATTACATGACGAAAACTAACACAAACCGCTATTTTTAACAATCAAACTATGTGTCGAATCGAGTAGATCACTTAATGAAGATCAAAGAAAGATTTTTGTCGTCGCACCAACTACGAGATATATTAACTTTTTGTCTCGCACAATCAGCGAGTGCAGTGCATTGCTCGAGTTTGTATTATAACACGGAACCTTAAGTAAGCATATATTGCCTAGTATATAATGAAAAAGAACTCGTCTGTGAAACGTTAACAGGTAGCCAATCAGCAAAGGCTGTTAATTAAACAGAAAATCAAGTTAAAAACGAGCCAGTTAAAACTCGCAATCACTTCCTGAAAGTAGCGGTCCCATAGGTTAATACTTATAATTTATAAGTATTAACCTATGGGACCGCTACTTTCAGGAAGTGATTCCGAGTTTTAACTGGCTCGTTTTTAACTTGATTTTCTGTTTAATTAACAGCCTTTGCTGATTGGCTACCTGTTAACGTTTCACAGACGAGTTCTTTTTCATTATATACTAGGCAATATATGCTTACTTAAGGTTCCGTGTTTTTCGGCAAATACCGATAAACCCCGTAAAAAAACTTAGTCTAATTTCTTAATAAGAAAAAATCTAAAAAACCGGAAAGAGCTGTTCTTGAATGAGAATAGAGTAATCTACGGGAAAAACAAATTTGTTTACAGATTTTTATATATGTCTTTACGTGGAACACATATTTTATTAAACTACCCGCAAGGCTTATTCTTGCTTCGAAATAATATAGATCTTATCTTGTTTTATTTTCTTATCGGTACAAGGTCGTTTTACAAATATTCGTTTCATGCGTTTGTTCCCTGGAATTTGCAGAATCCCATTCCCGTGCCCTATTTCCTTCAACATAGTCCCCGACAAACCCCATTTTTTTGTCGGGCACCAATAATTTATGCCTAATTTACATTAAATCTGTAAAAAAAAAACATTTAGGAATTTATGGATAATTAACCCCCGAAACACGGAATCCTATATTCGCATTCACCACAAGAACCGTAGTAAAAACAAGTTCGGCCCCTAGCGTAACTTTACTCATTTTCCCCTTCTTGTGTCTCACTAAGATATATGCAGGTGCATCTTAGATTAGCTTTATCTTATTTTACTAAGGTGTACACGTTTCAAAAGCCAAAATCATTGCTGCTTTCTTTGACAACCAAATTTTTTGAGAACTACTTTGCGCAGCGCATAAATAATGCGCAACATAGCCTTTTCTCTTAAAATGACGACGACTCTAGCTATGCGTTCACGCCGTGGTCGTTAACGGCAGCGTCATTAACGCATTCGTTCACGGCGCTACAGGTTGTTTTAACGTGTAACGTTCTTCGGCTGTGTCAGGCATTTCGTGAAGCCCAGATAAAAGCGTGGCAGCGAGTCTCGACACTGATTGGTTGAAGGGTGGGAGAAGAGGAGTGAGGTGCTTGACGCCGATTGGTCAACGGGGAGGTCATGTGACCATGGGGGTAGGCGAGGAGGAGTGAGGTAAGCGAGGAGGAGCACGACCACCTGTGCGCACTGAGAGAGAGGAGCTCGAAAGTCTGGAAGGCTCTGGAAGATAGTCAGGTTTATCAGCCCGATGATAACGATGATGAGGTAAGCGCCGGCGTCCGCCCATTGGTACGTACCGTTTCATTCTAGGAACAACTATCAAGTGTACAGATGGTACGCGTTAAACTATCTGATCAAGAGCCCCGTGAATGTAGGCGTCTGGAAACTCAGAGTATCGCTAAACGTTGGCGATAGAACGATTCACGTATGCAACACAAGTTCTTAGCAATTTGACATAATTTTTTTTTGTATATAAAGTAATATTAATAAACAATAAGAGTGTTTTGGCATCCTTGCTGTTTCTGTCGTGTCTTAGGACTGTCATTCTTTGTGACCTTGGAGGCGACCAGAATGCGATGAATAGCTTGCAAACCCTTTTCAGTCCAGTTCGGCCAAGTGGTGCTTTGCTTACCAGGGGGTCTTCGGTCATACAGGAGGGTCTCGCAGAGTACCAGCTTGTTCCGACCTTTCAAAAATGGATCTCTGAACAGGGCCACGGGAACCAGAAACATTTCGGACTTGGCGCCGGCGTCCGCCCATTGGTACGTCCCTAACGCGCAGTATGTCCACTCGGGGCAATCTGCCACGATGAAGAAAGAGTTAGTCGGTTCAAGAATTCTCTGGCAACAAGTTTCTTTTCAAGCGTGTTCAGAATGCGGAACACATTCTAGGCATGTGCTGTAACTCTCTTTTGTGTATGAGACCCGAGCATTCGTGCACAGCCCAAGTGACTCAGCATTTTCGGCCTGGATGGTAAGCGTTGAAAGTGTGTTACTGTTCCCGAGAAAAAAAAGAACAGGGTTTTTCGGCCCAGATAGTAACTAAACTGTGTATCGCAGGAAGCGCGAACCCCGTAAGATTGTGAAGCTAGCGGTTGAGAT
>JAZHYW010061603.1:0-40829 GCA_037355805.1 Ixodes ricinus
AAAGAATACTCCCAATATGTTGCGTGAATAGCTGCCTCACATGTCCTGCATCTGAAAGTGGCATTGTGCGGCAGAGGTGTCAGAAATGGAACCCCATACCATTTAGTTCAGCGACGTATCGTCCACAACAATTGTTTGTTTCAGTGATAATTGCAAAAGAAAGAAATGTAAACACCGCAAAATGTTTGAAAAAAAGTGATACGCCCACACTAGGGATTGAACCCGTGCCGGCTGCGTGTGAAGCGGACGTCTTTCCACTGAGCTACTGAAGGAACTTTTTTTTTTTTATTTCAATATACAAGCTACTGAAGGAACTCTACGTTCGTTCGTAGTAATGTTTTCGTAACAAAAGCAGCCGCTTCGGTGGCTGGAACGACTAGGCCATCCTCTCGACGTCAGCCTTGCCGTAGCTTTGCTCGTCCCGAGACAACCTACGTCACGATTGCGTTGGATGTCACATGCTCTCCACTGCTGTTCTCCGAGCGCTTGCCAGAGTGGGCCGTTTATAACGAAAAATACAGCCAACAGGCTCAAAATACAAACGTGCGATTGTGATTTACGGATATTGTGGATCATATTCAACCTATTCTTGAACACGACGGGTATGTTTCAAATTTCGTTGAAGCATCCCTTTAAGTCGCGACCTGCGCTTCTTGCTGCCACGAAAAGATTAAAAAAGAAGACGTTGCTTTCATCCGGTAATTCGAAGGTGCGGAGTGTGGCGCATACGAAACAGTGACAAATTTCAGTTAGCCCCGAGTCGGAGTCACACTGCTCAGGTACATCGTACAAAACACACGGTGTTTGCTGCGGACACGATGACAAGAGTTATCTACGGGCACGCCTGAGACATGAAAGCGCACAAAGCGTGTCTTGCTGCTTGCATATGTACGCTTGCAGGCAGTTTGTGTATGACCAACGTGACAGAAACACCATACGAGGAATGATGGATGTTAGCGTTTTGAGAGCAAGGAAGTTAAAGGTAGTGTTGCTGAGCCGAGGGCTGGTATGTCGCCTTTGGAATGATGGATGGATGGATGTTAATGTCTATATACCCTTCGTAATGGGTGGTAGCTTGCGCCACCTAGCCTCAGGCGGTGTCGGCAGACTGCCTTTTGCTTAACGTGTTACAAGTATGACCGCGGCTTAAATGTTATCGCAAAGGACATCGCATCGTATGGGTGATATGGGTATAGGCAGGGAATTTCCTTTTACACTTATCGTGAACTGATATGACTTGAGCCCGCACAGTGCAATCTTTCCTTTCTTTTGTTACGATTAAATTGGACATCATTTTCATCTACCACTTACCCAGCGGTCTGATAACGTTGTTGTCTTTGGGCCAACCTAGCGGAATCTTATCTGCGTCGAGGAGCACGTACTCCTGTTCGATGCCAAACCACGGATCTTGGTTGGCAACCTCCTTCATGGTTTTCTCGCACGACCAACGGGTGTTCGTTTCTAGAAAAAAAAAAAAGCATAGTTAGGCACTGTGGCACCTGAGAATACGTAACTGTCGCAAGTCCACCAGATTTGCGGAAAGTTTCCGCTAATCTACGGGGAAAATTTTCGCTAGATTTAGCGGGAAAAATTTTCCGCTAGATTTAGCGGAAATTTTCTAGATTCGCATTTTTTTCCGCTAGATTTGCGGGATTTTCGCTAATTTAGCGGGAAAATCGCTAGATTTGCGGAAAATTTTCCGCTAAATTTAGCGGGGAAAATTACCCATCATGCACCGCGCGGTTACGCCAACGGCGACCCGACGGCGACGGCGACGCCGTTAACCGGAAACGCCTAAGAGTGCTTAAAAAAGAAAAAGGCTTAACTCCGATGAAAAACGCAGCCAAGCCACCGGTCTTCAAACTATTGGGCGCCCTATGGTTTGAAGACTGGTGGCTTTCGCTGCGCTTCCATAGGAATTAAGCCTTTTTTCATTTTTTACTTTTTTCTCGGGTAAGCTCGCTCTTTGCGAATTTTATAAAAACAACGCACCACCTGTGGCCAACGCTGTACAAAATCGGAACGCGATAGGTTAAGAAACCGAATTTTCGCGGTCGATTTAAAGAGCCTGGCCGCTCCCTGAATCACCCGATATATCGCGTGTTCTGGTCTTGCCGCAACGCAAGCGTAGCACCTCTTTGGCCCGTTAATAAATACAGCGTGCCCCCCCCCCCCCCCAAATAAACTAAGTTTTTTTTAATTACAAAAAATGTAGGCATCACCAAAGGCTCATTCGATATTTAAATGTAGCGAAAATCGCCTATAACTTTTGAATGAGATAACGATTTGTTCGAAAACTTGGTCCGGATAGCTCAGCATTAGGTCGGAGGCTAAGTGTTTGGCAATGCGTAGTTTATTTTTGCGATTAAGAAAAAACTGTAAAATGTTTTTGGGGACATCCCTGCTGAAAAGACAAGAAATATAGAGTAATTACGAGTGTTTGTGGGCCCTATTTTTCTCACTACTCTTGTTATTACTATTACTTGACGGTATGTTTTAGCTTGAGGCAATATGTGTTCCCTGTCGAAACAATATTTAAGCCGAAAAACAAAACAAAATCTGCACTTAAAGTTTTTGTATGAAACCTTTCATTACATGACGAAAACTAACACAAACCGCTATTTTTAACAATCAAACTATGTGTCGAATCGAGTAGATCACTTAATGAAGATCAAAGAAAGATTTTTGTCGTCGCACCAACTACGAGATATATTAACTTTTTGTCTCGCACAATCAGCGAGTGCAGTGCATTGCTCGAGTTTGTATTATAACACGGAACCTTAAGTAAGCATATATTGCCTAGTATATAATGAAAAAGAACTCGTCTGTGAAACGTTAACAGGTAGCCAATCAGCAAAGGCTGTTAATTAAACAGAAAATCAAGTTAAAAACGAGCCAGTTAAAACTCGGAATCACTTCCTGAAAGTAGCGGTCCCATAGGTTAATACTTATAATTTATAAGTATTAACCTATGGGACCGCTACTTTCAGGAAGTGATTCGCGAGTTTTAACTGGCTCGTTTTTAACTTGATTTTCTGTTTAATTAACAGCCTTTGCTGATTGGCTACCTGTTAACGTTTCACAGACGAGTTCTTTTTCATTATATACTAGGCAATATATGCTTACTTAAGGTTCCGTGTTTTTCGGCAAATACCGATAAACCCCGTAAAAAAGCTTAGTCTAATTTCTTAATAAGAAAAAATCTAAAAAACCGGAAAGAGCTGTTCTTGAATGAGAATAGAGTAATCTACGGGAAAAACAAATTTGTTTACAGATTTTTATATATGTCTTTACGTGGAACACATATTTTATTAAACTACCCGCAAGGCTTATTCTTGCTTCGAAATAATATAGATCTTATCTTGTTTTATTTTCTTATCGGTACAAGGTCGTTTTACAAATATTCGTTTCATGCGTTTGTTCCCTGGAATTTGCAGAATCCCATTCCCGTGCCCTATTTCCTTCAACATAGTCCCCGACAAACCCCATTTTTTTGTCGGGCACCAATAATTTATGCCTAATTTACATTAAATCTGTAAAAAAAAAACATTTAGGAATTTATGGAAAATTAACCCCCGAAACACGGAATCCTATATTCGCATTCACCACAAGAACCGTAGTAAAAACAAGTTCGGCCCCTAGCGTAACTTTACTCATTTTCCCCTTCTTGTGTCTCACTAAGATATATGCAGGTGCATCTTAGATTAGCTCTATCTTATTTTACTAAGGTGTACACGTTTCAAAAGCCAAAATCATTGCTGCTTTCTTTGACAACCAAATTTTTTGAGAACTACTTTGCGCAGCGCATAAATAATGCGCAACATAGCCTTTTCTCTTAAAATGACGACGACTCTAGCTATGCGTTCACGCCGTGGTCGTTAACGGCAGCGTCATTAACGCATTCGTTCACGGCGCTACAGGTTGTTTTAACGTGTAACGTTCTTCGGCTGTGTCAGGCATTTCGTGAAGCCCAGATAAAAGCGTGGCAGCGAGTCTCGACACTGATTGGTTGAAGGGTGGGAGAAGAGGAGTGAGGTGCTTGACGCCGATTGGTCAACGGGGAGGTCATGTGACCATGGGGGTAGGCGAGGAGGAGTGAGGTAAGCGAGGAGGAGCACGACCACCTGTGCGCACTGAGAGAGAGGAGCTCGAAAGTCTGGAAGGCTCTGGAAGATAGCCAGGTTTATCAGCCCGATGATAACGATGATGAGGTAAGCGCCGGCGTCCGCCCATTGGTACGTACCGTTTCATTCTAGGAACAACTATCAAGTGTACAGATGGTACGCGTTAAACTATCTGATCAAGAGCCCCGTGAATGTAGGCGTCTGGAAACTCAGAGTATCGCTAAACGTTGGCGATAGAACGATTCACGTATGCAACACAAGTTCTTAGCAATTTGACATAATTTTTTTTGTATATAAAGTAATATTAATAAACAATAAGAGTGTTTTGGCATCCTTGCTGTTTCTGTCGTGTCTTAGGACTGTCATTCTTTGTGACCTTGGAGGCGACCAGAATGCGATGAATAGCTTGCAAACCCTTTTCAGTCCAGTTCGGCCAAGTGGTGCTTTGCTTACCAGGGGGTCTTCGGTCATACAGGAGGGTCTCGCAGAGTACCAGCTTGTTCCGACCTTTCAAAAATGGATCTCTGAACAGGGCCACGGGAACCAGAAACATTTCGGACTTGGCGCCGGCGTCCGCCCATTGGTACGTCCCTAACGCGCAGTATGTCCACTCGGGGCAATCTGCCACGATGAAGAAAGAGTTAGTCGGTTCAAGAATTCTCTGGCAACAAGTTTCTTTTCAAGCGTGTTCAGAATGCGGAACACATTCTAGGCATGTGCTGTAACTCTCTTTTGTGTATATGAGACCCGAGCATTCGTGCACAGCCCAAGTGACTCAGCATTTTCGGCCTGGATGGTAAGCGTTGAAAGGTGTGTTACTGTTCCCGAGAAAAAAAAGAACAGGGTTTTTCGGCCCAGATAGTAACTAAACTGTGTATCGCAGGAAGCGCGAACCCCGTAAGATTGTGAAGCTAGCGGTTGAGATAGAACGCGAAGGTTTGAAAATATGACGTTGCGTGAATAAAAAAAATAATCGAAGAAAACGAAATTTCTCTCTGAGCCGACGTCCACCTAAGCCTAGTATCGCCAAAGCAAGAAAAGATATTGTCAACGCCTGTGAGATTTATATCAGTGAAAAACACCGGTCAAGAAGAAAGAGGTAGGATAATGATTTCTCTCTTGCTGAAAAGCTTATTTCACTGAAATAGCCGCTACAGGCGCTCACGATGTCGATTCTTGTTTTGACGACATTATAGTCTAAGGTGGACGTCGACTCATAGCGAAATTTCGTTTTTCTTGAGTATCTTTTTTGATCCAGCTAACGTCATGTTCTCAAACTTTCGGATTCTATACCAACCACAAGCGTTACATTCTCACAAAGTACCAGCTTTCTACGATGCATAGTATAGTTACCCGGGCCGAAAAACACGGTTCTCTATTCACGAGAACTTCCTGTGCCTTCCAGCGCTTATCATCCAGGCGAAAAGCGTCGAGTCAACTGGGCTATAGAAACGTAAGCAGCATCTGATATTATGCAGAAAAGAGTGACTGCGCTTGCGCAGAACGGGCCCCATGGCCCAGTGGGCAAAGATGGCAGTAGGCAGGAGGTGATTATTGGAAAGGTGTATACGGGGAAAAGACTAAATATTTAATTAAGTCGGTGTTTATAGCATTTTTGATGTGCACCCAAAGAAATACAACCATTAAAAGCGCAAGCAGTTCGAGAATGAGTATGTAGGGAATGGTACGACATGATATACATAAAAAAAATTGTGAGCGAAAACATATACGTGCAATAAGCAATTAGTCGTCACGTGGATTATGAATGAAAGGGAAAAAAAAACGCAAGCACGCTGGTAAACTAGTCTACATAAAAAAAGGACATCAACTTACAACGTATCAAACTCTGAAGACACGTGAATTATTGTGGAAACTGCCTCCTTGTACATTAAAATTTGCAATTTACTTTTCAACTCGTGAAACTCAGAAATCTCAGGAATTAGATTTTTGCTAGGATTAAGGCGTCTGAATTGGTTTCAACAATTCCGCGATATGTTCAAGCTCCCTGCTTGGAGCGTACCTTTCGCGGTCTTGGGTTCGAAGTCCAGCGTCCTCGTCTTGGCCCGGACATTTTCCAAGGTTCCATCCACGAAGACGTAAGTAACAAAGACCACGTCATCGGGCTGTTCCAGATCCAGGTACTTCCTCAGGATCTCGGGTTTTGCAGAAGCCATCCGTCCGAGCTCGCTCTTCCTCCGCTGAAATCCCAACACCGGTGCCCAGACTCGGCTGAAAGTAAACTCTCGAGCGAGCGCAACGTCAATAATGGATAAGTGGCGCAACTTGATAAAGTGATTCTGTTCTGGACAACTCGATCTTCTTTCAGAGATGAAGGTGTGAATGAATGAAGGACGCCTTGCAAAATCGTCACGCACTATCGCGGGCAATGTGAGCTGAAACAGACCCTACCCTTTTAAGAGCCACGCTCGAGTATACTCGGACGCGTTTTAATTATTTTATTTATTTTATTTATTTATCTATTAATACTACCAGTTCCGTTCGTAACTTTAGTAGAGAGGTTACATAGTTTTGAAGGCAATGCGTTAGTTGGTGGTGCACTTTAGAAACAAACAGTTGCGCAGGTTTCAGCTCCGATTTGCGCCCTGTCCCAACTGGGCTGTCGATTTTACTGTTGCGTGCCGAGCAATGTTTTGTATTTTGTGATAACACCCGTTGACAACACGTAAACATTTTTTTTTTATAAAGGATTTCTGTTTCGGTTTGCTCCTTTGTTGTTCCAGACAGGCGAATTTATGACATTCAACCTCACGCTTTATGAAAAACACTGATATTTAAAAAATAGTAATAAAATAATTTGACACTAGTCAAAATGAGAAAACCCCGTTCCGAGTGAAAGAAAAAAATTGACGGTTAAGGCCACTGGAAAAGAATGACTCCAGGGTGCGAGGCCGGGGTGGCACTTTGCACGCCGTGTCTAGAAAAGTATAATTTGAGAAAACTATATCCTATACGCATGGAGACATCAAATACCTTTCGGCCCATAGATCAGTGTGTCCTCGGTAGATAAATATACCTCGTAAATCATGCTACATTTTCTCTGCGTATGGAATCAAAATTTAAATTCGACAAGCAAGAAAAAAATCTTTCAGACTTTGAAAGGGCGCTGGTCCTAACTAGTAATGATATGCGAAGTTGAGCTCCAATACTTCTGACTATTTGACAAATTGAGAGACCGCAGACGCAGGAAAAAGAACCCATCTAATGTTTCCCCAGTTCATATTCTCCGCGAAGGTAGAATTCACAGCACTGTTAGGGCAAACACGTACGACTTGACTTTTTTTAAATATTTTGCTTCGATACAGTATTAACGGGCACTAAACTTTACCGGCCGTTACTGTACTGCCTAGCCACTTTCCACCACGCTAGTATGGTGTTAATGGCAGCCTTTAAATTTTAAAACAAAAAGAGAAAAAAAGGAACTCGTGATTGCTTCTTCGCGCTAATGATGTCGCGCTGTGTGCAGGCTCTTACTATTATTGCTACGATTGCTATATTGCTATCATAAAAAAAAAATAAACGCTTCTGCGGCTGCGAAGTTAGAACCAAGAGCCGCCCAAAATGAACACTCTCATAATTTTATATATCGGAGATAATGATAATCAAACAAGCGAGGTATACATCGAACTTTGTTATAGAAAAAAAGCGAAAGAATAAGAATGTGGAGCTCACCCTTGCTATCACGAATTTAAGTTTTTCTTTTTTTTTATTATTACTTTTACATTTCCTTAGATTGTAGTCACAGCTTCCACTACTTTGGTGTTTTTCCTCGTGCCTCGGAGTTCACACTGCGGCAACTTCCGGGACGTTTATTTTTTTTTTCTTTATCTGTACGGTGGCTGGTTTCGTAAGGGGAGGCGTCGTGACTCGCGACCATGATTAATGTTTTTGAAAGCAACCGAAATTAATTTCAAAGCTATGATTGCGGCACACATACCTGAAGGAGCAATGCAGTTCCCGGAAATGCTTTGAGGATATCGCTTGTGGCTTCCTAGTTCGATGCACCCAGTCGCCTCTCGCCCTTAGAGTCGATCGGAGTGCCTACGTACATATCTTTATAGAAGCCTGTGTCTACGCGAGGGTAAGAGAACGAGGAAGGGGAGACAAACCGGTGCCGTGGGTTGCGTGTAAGGCAAGAAGGGAATACTATATATATATATGAGAGAGGGAGAGAGATAGAGAGAAAGAGCAAGAGAGAGAGAAAAACGTAGCGCAGGATGCCGTAAAGTATAAACGGCAGAAAAACGTACTTGAGACGGTTGTTTGGAGTCTTATACCATATTGTTCGTAAAGTCATGAGACGAAATATTGACACACCTTGGCTACATCACGTGGCCCATGACGTCAAGAGATTATGCTAATTCGAGACACCTGGTCTCCTTGAAGAGCCCCACGATGGACTGGACACAGTTATCGCCACAAAAGCCAGTCATTTGGGGCCTAACTTGAAAGATAAGCCCCCAGCGTAAACCTGGCCGGGGAGAAAGAGACGCGTACAATACTGGAAAACACGACTGAACAAAAGCGGAAAAGCAGCCACAAGGACAGCAGGCGCCAAATGCTCGGCGAAGGACAAAATAAGTAAACGCAAAGCCGGAAAAAAAAATTACATTTGAGAAAACAGGTTACGAGGTGCCACTTTTCAGTTTAAAATATTAGGACGACCTCCACATACAACAAAGCGTGGGTAGCCTGTAGCCTATGGAATGTGTACGCTCACGCAAAACTCAAATGATCGTCTCAAGTACGTTTTTCTGCCTTTTATATATACATATAATCGAGAATATGATGATGATTTAATCGTACTTGATAGAATGAATCAATGTCTTGCGAAACCCCCGAAAGCCAAAATAAACGGCGGCGCCAGGCTCCTGGCTCCGCTTTTTATTTTGGCTTTTGGGGGTTTCGTAAGACATTGATTCATTTGATCAAGTACGGTTCAATCATCTTCATATTTTCAATTATTTCTCCTTCGGAGACCGCCGCACGATGACGAAAAATTCCCGTGGTATATATATACCGGGTGTTCATTTTTAATTCGAACAGATTTATTTTAAAAAATCCGTAAAAGATGCACTGATACGGTTTGTGCAGGTGAGTTATACGGCCAGGGGTACATTATGTGGGTGGCTAATCGTTGCGATAAGTCGGCTAATTAATTAAAATTCGTTAATTAACCTTTTGATTAGTGGAAATAAACATATGGTTCCAATTGGAAACTTAGAGAGCGTCATCGAAAACCACTAAATCAACTCTTTTTAGAACGACTTGAAGCTCGTGAGAAACTCGGGGGCGCGCCAAGTTACCACTTGTGAAGCAGGCGCAAAGCCAGCAGTTGCGGAACGCGATAATGATCTAATCATCAGCGTTCCGCCACTGCTGGCTTTGCGCCTGCTTCACAAGTGGTAACTTTGGCGCGCCCCCGAGTTTCCCACGAGCTTCAAGTCGTTCTAAAAAGAGTTGATTTAGTGGTTTTCGATGACGCTCTCTAAGCTTCCAATTGGAACCATATGTTTATTTCCACTAATTGAAAGGTTAATTAACGAATTTTAATTAATTAGCCGACTTATCGCAACGATTAGCCACCCACATAATGTACCCCTGGCCGTATAACTCACCTGCACAAACCGTATCAGTGCATCTTTTACGGATTTTTTTAAATAAACCTGTTCGAATTAAAAATGAACACCCGGAATATATATATATATATATATATATATATATATATATATATATATATATAGAAACACTGTACGCGAAACCCGGAAATCAATCCAAGAAGAAAGAAGGTTTGGGAACTGATGATCGCTGTTTGACAAGGCCACGCACGGCTGGATGAGACCTTGACTGCGCATCGCAGTTTCCTCGTTCGTAATTTTCTTACGCTGATCATATTGGGATTTCTTTTTCTTTTAATATATAAACAGGTTTTCCGCTTTGTGCGTCTTCGTCTGTCTTAGAGCCAGACAAACAGCACACATTGATATCGGGTGTTCTAGGGTGGTCAGTTGGGCGAGTTGGTACTCGCGCAAGGGTATCATTGCGCTCGTCTACTACTTGTTTAATGCGTAGTGCAGTAGGCGCTATGGGACAATGACACTATTGTTACGTGACGTCAATTCGCCATTTTGTTGTTCTTGAAACGTACAGGTCTCTGTACACCTGGCTTAATGGTTTTATTTGACGAGGAGTGTGAGGGAAAGAAGAAGGGTGAGGTGGGGTGACGATGATTAAATGTACTCGACAATCCCTGGGACCGGAGGAGTGCGTCCAGGGATGAATACACTTGCTTTGATAATAATATGCCATAAGACTCCAGCACGGTGGTTCTTGGTTTGGTCCATTCACCCAAAAAGGTTTTTGTCTCCGGAGTTCAGGTGTTGTCCTTTAAACGTGTTTATTGATAGGAAGGGTTACGTCGCAACCTATGGACAACAAATTGAGCAGTCCCGCGTTACTCCGCGGTACATGTCACAACGAAAGCTGCGATACGTCACTGTGTGGAGTCGTTGGGCATCGGTGACGCGTTCACACATTGTGAGGTGCGTGAACAAAAAGGTTCGGGACACAATAGACATCTGACCGTTTTGTTCCGAACGCTTTTGTTTCTTTTGTGTGTCCCTGAGCGCGTGAAAGTGCGTCTCTCGCGGCACGAGCTCTTGGCACTGACAGTGCTGCGACGGCATTTTGTCGCCATCGTAGAGAGAGCGTGTGCAGTGGGCATCGGGTACTACAAAAACCGTAAAGGCTGGTTCACACATTCGCAACGGTTGCGTTCGCACGGAACCGAAACGACCTTAGCGAAGAAAGACACCGCAACAACCGTGACTCATAGATGGCTTCGCGAAGCTACCCATTGCATCGCTTGCCATTTCTGTGTACGGCAAACGCTTGTCCCGGTGACTTTGTCGTTCCGGTCGTTCCGGTTGCATGCGAATGCAACCAACGCAGATGTGTGAACCAGCCTTAATTAAGGATAAAACGGGTTAACGCTGTGGTGTTGTTCTGTGCTAACGCCTCCGCGTCGCGCGCAGCGGACCCAGGTTCGATTCTTGAGGGCGACGGACGATCGTTTTCAAGGATTCGGCAACATCGATGACGGACGCCCTAAGCCCCACTGCGCCAACTACAGCATCAACAAACGACTACAACTACATCAACAGCTACAACATAAACAACGAACGTCATTTCCAGGGGTGGTAAGAGTCCGTAGCGACTATCACTGTAAAATCATGTCCGCGCGATGAAACCAGGGTTGAGCAGAAATACTCAAAAATGTATTTGGAAATACAAATACTGGGCTACATTGAAATAGTAGCCAAAATACTGATACTAAAATTCATCTGTAAAAATGTATCGCGATACGTATCGGAAATACATTTTAAATAGAGGCAAAAAGTCTTTGGAAATACAAATACAGGAATACATTTTAGGGAGGGCAGAAATACAAATACAGAAATACTGATACTGCAATACATTTTTCACATTTGTTAGAGACGCCAACTGAGATGAAGCTTGAAGTTTGAAGTGGAAGTTTTTGATCCCGAAATTACTTTCCCGTAGGCTTGGCACTTTGCCTTGAAGGTAGTGGTTTCGGACGACGAGGAGTCTTCAATGGGCTCAAAAAAAAAACGTTCCATCAAGGACTGACCGCGGTCCCTTCCCTGACATCCTGTCTGTCTGACGAGGGATGCGAAAAGACTTCGACCTCTAAATAAATTCTATGTCACCCTAAATCCCATCAAAACGTCACCACGCCCCTGTCCAATAAGGACGTCCCTGCCAACATTGATCACATGACGTCACGGTGAAATAAACTGGTATTCTTTATCTCTAGGTGTGGCCTTGAACATGAAACTTTACCACGCTGGTGTATGAAAGTACAATAGGTACTTTCGTTGTAGGTTACCTCGTTGAAGATCGTGCAGGCAGTGTCATTTGGAATTTTCTAGAATAGTGGACCACCTGAAGCATCCTGGAACATGTGTCTCATCTTCTGTTATGGTTGAAAAAACGATACGATGGCATCCCTGTTGTGAAGGTCCTTCCTGCCAGACCCTCCGCCACCGACGCATGGATTGCAGTCATCAAGTTTCGCCTAGCATCACCCAAACAGAGACCTCGTGGATTGCGACCAGATATTGCCGGCACAGGTGCAAGCTCTCCGAGAAACAGCGCGCTCGAGACGAGTCGCAGCTGTACGAAGTCTGGGTCGGCACAGCGAGGCCACGTCTGGCCTCCTTCCTGGGTTTCGGATCCCCAGAGCAGCGGGTCACGTTCACGTCGGCTGATGACGTACCCGTGAGCCGTGCAATATTACAGGCGCAGCCGCAGACGCATTCGAATATGTTGTGTTGAACTTCACTGCGTGATTCATCCTACTATTTCAAGTCAACCACCGCCAGGCTCGTGCTGCAACGAACTGTGTGTGACTCAGCTTTGCCGGCTGGGTGTACTGTGTACGCTAAGGCAAGAGATACATTTATAAGCGGGCATTGGATGCCAGCAAACAATGACTCAAGAAATTCCTACCTAAGGACCTGCGGCAGAAGATGCTCTGACTCCAATCCTGGCACGCCACCTGGTTCGAGTCCCCGACTACGCAACACTTCTCAGAAGAGAGAGGAGGACGCATAGAAAAATAGTTTGGAGAATCGGAAGGAACCTTGGTCAGCATAGCAACAATGCCCCAGCATCTCCTTAACCCTGATGCCCTGAGAAGTAAAAAAAAAAAAATGCGTTCGGATCTGTATTTTTTTTTTCGGGGGCGGGGGGGGGGAGTATTTCTCAAGAAATGTAACGAAATACATTTCATCCTGATTGTATCGCGATACAAAGAAACATTCCAAAATGTATTTCGATACAGGAATACAGATACTGGTGAAAACAATGTATCGCGATACAGAAATACAGATACGAAATGTATTTCTGAAATACTATCGCGATACATTTGTATCGCGATACTGCCTAACCCATGGATGAAACTTATATTGGCCTCGGTGCACCGCGTATTTCACTGTGTCAGAAGACTCTATACTTCGTTTCAGCTTGGGTCCAGACGCAGCCGATGGTACAAGCGCGAGCTCCGGGCTTCCAGCGTCCCTGCGAAGCACGCGCGCTCGTGCAATGCAAGCACTATTCAGGCCACACGCTGGCGCTCGTAGCATCGGCTGCGTCTGGACCCAATCTGAAACGAAGTATAGTGACTCTAAATGAACCCTTCGAACGCTCGCCCTCGGCACGCGCTAGGCAGATTATACCAACAGAATGGTGGACAATGGCATAACTTCAATGAGAACACCCTATATTGTGGGCACTATAGCGGCGAGATGTTTCGGTGGAGCCCTCGTTCGGTTACCCTTCGTGACGTCATTACCTTGTGAACCACAAGTTCGATGGTGTTTGTAATAGGCATGGTGGAAGCCTGGAATCATAGCGCTCTCAAAGCAACACTGCCAACACCGTCAAACTTGAAGTTCTTGCATTCCTCTTATTTCCGTCGATGAGAAATCCTTTGCTGACGTCATAGTCAGCATTCAGCCAATTGGGGTGGGCCGACCACAGCGACGCTTTCGATCGTCTCACGTCGCCAGTAATCGTCTCGGAATGGCGCGTGATTACTGATTAAAAAATTACTGATTAAATCAGTAATTTTTAGAAAGACTTTGAGCGCGTGAGAAGCGCACGTAGTGCGCTGAAATTACCACTCGTGGAGCAGGTACAAGGCTGGGGCTAGATAAGAGACGGAAAAATTGCACGGGCGCCTTACCGAAACCGCTAGCCTTGTACCTGCTCCACGAGTGGTAACTTTAGTGCACTACTACGCTTTTCACGCGCTGAAAGTCTTTCTGAAAATGACTGATTTAGGGTTTTGGACGACGCTCAGCAAGTTTCTAATTAGAACGATATGTCTATTTTGACTAATTAAAACGTTAATTAGTGAAATTTAATTAATTAGCCGACTTATCACAAAGATTAGCCACCCACATAATGTGCCCCAGGGCGTATAACTCACTCGCACAAACCGCATAAGTGTAGCTTTCATGGCTTTTTTTTTTTTAAACAAATCTGCAGGAATACGAAAAACACCTTTATATATATATGTATATATATATACGTCTGAACCAGTCCCGCGCAGCAAAAAAGCGCATGATCGCGGCGCATTCACTGTGTCTAACTGGTTTATTACGGTGCGTTTACACTTGCGGGTTTGCTGGCGGATCCGCTGGCTGATCCGCGCCGGCAGCGGCGAGCGGTTTTTCGCAGCCGGGTGCCGAAATCGACTCGTCGTTGGCGGAAAATCTCGATATGGGTCCGGGACCGATCCATATTTTCCTTCAGCAACGAGTGGATATCGGCACCCGGTTTCAAAATTAGCTCACCGTCGGCGCGGATCAGCCTTGCGAATCCGCAAGTGTAAATGCACCCTTAGTCGGTGACGGCAAAAGCACCGAGGCGATGAGCGCCTTAAAGATGTACTTTTGGCCCTGCTTGATGGACTCTTATGAGATCGCGTCGGCTGCGCTGTCGGACTTAGAGAGTTTTAGGGAACCATACGGTACGATGGTACGATAAGTCATCCGGTACGCACTGCGCATGTGCTACCGCAGAAGACTCGCGGGATGTCTCCTGTAGCCACAGAAGACATTCCCAAGACCGCCATCACGACACCATGGACTGTTTGAATTCACTCACATGCCATTTGGGGTAAAAAGTGCCGCAAAATTTTAAGAAATTTATGGACATCGTGACACGGCGACTTAACTTTTGTTTTTGCTTACTTCGACGATATTTTTCTCGCAAGTATACATCACCAAAGGAGCATCTCTATCATCTCCGGCTCCTGTTCGAACGCCTTCAAGACTACAACCTCATCATAAACGTGGACGTGAGTTCAAAGTTCCTTCGTTGAACCTTTTAGGACATATTGTGGACAAACAAGGCATTCTGACCACTAACGATAAAAGTCAAGGCCATGTCTGAGTTTCCTCGCCCTGAACTCCTGCGTCAACTGCATTGTTTTCTGTGGTTAGTAGACTGTTACCGCCGTTTTATACCACATTGCGCGACCATCCTCCGACCTCTTGAGGCAATGCTCATGCAATCCAAGTCTTCAGCAGCTACACTCTCTTGGAATGAAGAGGCCGGCAAAGCTTTCTCCGCTGCCAATAATAGTTTAGCCGAGGCGACACTGATGGAACATCCTCAACACGGTAATCTTAAAATTATCATGGTATAGTCGCTTCCGGAGACGCCGCCGGCGCTCGGGTACAGCAGTACCTTGGTGGAGCATGGAAACCGCTCGGTTTTTTCTCGAAGAAATTGGCCAGCACCGAGCAACGGTACAGCGCTTTTGGCCGATAGCTATTAGCTCCCTACCTGGCGTGAAACATTTCAGATATTTTCTAGCAGGGCGCCAATTCATCATCTTCACGGACTACAAGCCATTGACTCAGTGTCTCAAGCTGCCAGAACCAGTTACTCTCCAAGAGAGGTCAGGCAGCTCGCTTTCTTGGCAGACAATTCCACAGACATACGATGGGCCGAAGGCATGCAAAATATCCCTGCAGACACGATTAGCCGCATTGCTTTAGTCAACGCCTCCGATTTGTCGTGGAAAACGTTCGCTAGACTGCAGCATCAGGACGAAGAGCTCTACGCCACTCCTCAACCTCTCTACAGCTCACGGACGTTCCTCATTTTTCGTCAGACATCACCCCTGTTTGTGACACTTCCACAAGCAGGCAACGGCCGTCCGTCCCTGCAGAGTTACGCCGACGAGTTTTCAACTCTCTTCATTCTCTCGCTCACCCTGGAAGCCAAGCATCTCAAAAACGGGTCGCGGAACGCTGCGTCTGACCGGGCATGAACAGCGACGTAGGGCACGAGCATGTTCCCCGGGCCAGCGAGCAAAAGTGCACCGGCACACCTTAACTCCACTTGCCAAGTTTCTGCCTCCCGACAGCCGTTTTGAAAAAGTCCACATTGACCTCGTCGGACCTCTACCACCCTGCAAATTTTAGTGATACCTCCTCACGATTGTTGACCGGTTCACTCGTTAACCGTATGCAACACCAACTCAAGACATCACAGCCGGGACCGTTGCATCAGCTTCCATCAAAACCTGGGTCGCGCGCTTCGGGACACCTATCGAGGTCGTCACAGATAGGGGACGACAGTTTGAATCGGCCCTTTTAGATGCCTCTCTGAGCTACTAGGAACCACGCCCATATGGACAACTGCCTATCATCCGCGAGCCAATGGACTTGTCGAGAGATTTCAAAGTCAACTGAAAGCTTCTGTTATGACTCACCAAGATCCAGCTTGTTGGTTAGAACTCCTTCCTCTCATTCGTCTTGGTTTTCGTGCGGCTGTCAAAGAAGACCTAGCTTGTTGCCCAGCCCAACTTGTCTATGACACTTCACTTCGTTTGCCGGCCGAGTTAGCAACCCCCTTGTACCCTACAGCAGCACCTCCCAAGATCGAGACACACGTCAAAAGACTACTAAATATCTTCAAAGAGATCAGGCCAATACCCACCGGGGCAAAGCAACAACCAAACCATTCATCAACAAAGGCCTTCGTGAAACAACCCGTGTTTTTCTCAGGACAGATACGGTACGACGCTCTCTTCAGTGACCCTACCCTTAGCGAAAACTAAGACGTTTGAAATATACCACATTCTAATTTGAGTGTATTTGAAGTACAGCTCATAATTGTAAGTACACAAAAAATAGACCGAAAATACACACTTCTTTTTTTTACTTAGTTCTAAAATATATTTCTGAAAATAGTTTTAAAATGCCTTTATTTAAACTACATTTGAAGTTCTCTTCATGCGTTCTGAAATATGTAAATACTAAATTAGTAGGCACAAAATACCTTTCAATTAGATTTCTTAAAATATTAGTTTATTTCATGCAAAATATACTCCAACCCTAAAAAAAAGGCAGCGATCAAAAATATGTGCAGAATGCTCTTAAAATACCTGGAAATCGTAAATACTGTTGTGTTATACCCTAAGTACCTTTTGACTGCAATAATTTGGTAGTTTGACTTAAACTACCAAAGTATTGAAAAGCTCGCCTATCAGAAATTCACTTCAAGCAGATGTGGAGTACATTGAACTGCCTAAATACAACATTTGATTAGTTTGTCAATTGAGTTGTGCAGCATCGCACTGATGAATCAGAGAAGTTTATGTTATTGTTTCCTTTTTTCTATCAAGAACACACCTGATGAGTTTCTTGCACACCAATCACAAACGGGGTTCGGGAACTACAACCACAACACTTGCTGATGCTGGAAAGCTTCAGCAAGAGCTGTGAGCAGATATGTTTGGCGTGGAATTGTGTTAGCGCAATGTTAGTTCACTGAATGTGTATACTCGCCATTGTATGTGATGTGAGTAGTGACTTTAATATAGTGACGTTAATGACCATATTAAATAGTCAACTAGTAAAGAAAAGCAAAATTACTATTTTAAAGTAAAGAAACTAGCTTGACTCGCTTCATCCTGAGTGGTGCTATGCAGAGAAGCAATAACATTTCTTCTAGAAGCCGTTTTTGTGGATATTGTTTTAGCGACTGCGCCAAATTATTATTAGTTGTACCAATGCTTTTTAGTAAGAGATATCGTCCACGAACTTCAAAACACTGTTTCCCATTTGACAGACTCCCTAGGAGAAGATAGAATACTTAGAACCTTAATAAGTGCAGAGCTGGTCACCGGCCAAATGATTACCTTGAATATGTAGGCTATATAAGGCTCTAGAGCAGTCAACGGGACTGTGATTCAGGTGTTCAGTGCGTCATGGTGTTTGTGTTTGTGTTCGTTTCTGATGTGTAGTTGTGGGATGTATTTAGTAGAGCCTTCAAATACCACAGAAATACATTTACTAACAAAATCCAAAAAATAAAAAAATTGCGTAGCCGCTTTTTAGGACACAAATGACATCTTGAGGGGGAAGGAATTATATTTTTGGTATATCTAAAATCTTTTCTGATTAATATTTATGATATATTTTGAATACATTACGTGCGTATTTCGAATGCGGACAAAATAATACAGAATGAATACAAAATGAATATTCATATTCAATATATTTCAAATTCGTTTCAAGTACGGCCTCTTTTTGCTAAGGGTACACCGGACCCCATGTTGTCCTTGCGGGAAATTAGAAAAATTTCACCATCAAATATATAAAAACACCTTGATTCAATCAAAAGCCATGTCTCACTACGAGATAAGGCTAGTTCAAAAGGAAGTTAGTTGACATTGTCTTTTAATTAACTTCCACGCGAAGTCCTAACCTGTTCTAGCAGTCAAACGGTCATACACCGTTTTAATTGTTGAAAAGTAAAGCGGGGGAATTTGTAAAGGTTGTCCAATTTTCTTCGCTTGCATTTATTAAAATCAAATTACCCGATGTCTCGGTCGACGTCTTGCCTTAAACACGTAAATATGGGTAACTTATATTATTCACTGAAATGAATCCTGCTGCATCTGCACATTAAAGCATTTTGAGAACTACATTCAGCCTGCAGGCGAACCTTCGTCACGCCGCTCATGTTATTTCGTTTAAAAAAAAATAAAGTGGCTTTCTATGTAAAAAAAAAAAAAAAAAACGAAGGAGGAAATTAGAAAGGGAGCGTAATGAAAAACAAAGGGGCTCGCGGCATCTTCGAGCCTTCCTCAAACCTTCTCTAAGCGCAGGATAAGCCGTTTGTCATAACGCAAATTAACCTGAGACTGAGGTCTCAGTCGAATGAATCCTAATAGCCGGTTCACGCATTTGTATCTGTGTGTGATCGACTGCATAAAAACCGCTTGTGACCGATCACGACTAGGGAGGCACCATTTTAAGGAAGGGGTCAAACTTAAACCGAGGGGAGCGTTTGCAATTCAATGGCGGACGCCTCTTGTGCCGATGGCGAACGCTTACTGCGGAGATGGGTCGGAAGCGCGCATGCGCTGTTTTTTCCGTGTAGTGAGGAGTAACGCAGGCGGAATTGCAGAGACGTTTGCAGACGATGAATGTTTTCGGCACCTTCTCGCAGCTTGCATTGCAAACACGGTCGGTAAACAACGATAGTCCGATCGAGCAGTTAAAAACTATTTATAGTATAGGCTCTCTACCCGGGAATAGAGAGCCTGTATCACAGAGACTTTCCAACTGCTCGATCAAGATCACGTGGTTTATCGACGTGGTTTTCGCCATTATATTGCAAACGTTGTCCATGGTCTAAGATGGAAACTCTCTTCAATCTAAGCTCTCTACTCACGACGAGAACACACTACCGCCATCTATCGGCTAGGCCTGGAAGACTTCCGGTCTGCGTATGTATTACAAATATTCCTTCCCCGTGGGCTTGAAATGACTCTGACAATAATATAAGACACCTCTTCTCATAGATAGTGCGTAGATTTTATGTCGCGAATACAGCTAAACTCTCAGTCTAGTTATACGTGACAGGGAATGTTTCCAAGGCTAACGATAGATGGCGCCAGTGTGTCGGTGTGTTCTCTCGCCGCGAGCAATTATATGCAGTTGCCACAGAGTCCATAACACTTAATAGTATAGGTGTGAACCAGCCTTGAGACGTGTGATTTGGACACGCTCGTATGAATGAAGTTCTGTTACAGACACCAAGGACCGACCCATGCATTATTTGGGCAGACGTATGACATCAACATTTATAGACACAACATAAGTAAACGTATGATATGGACACACAGACTGTTTGTATGAGCAGTGTAAATAGACGTACTTATGGTATAAACACATGTATCGTAGGGACACGCTTGTAGCCACAGATGTATTTTAGAAACACCCTAGTATGCACATATGTGTGGTACATTAACTCTGGTGTGCGCAGTTGTTTGGTACAGAAAACCGCCTGTTCATAGACATTAGTGGAATGGGTGTGTGGAATGCACGTGGCCAATACTTTCTAGCAGGGATGGGCAAAATACATGCAAATATGTATCGAAATACAAATACAAATACTTCGTCAAAAATGTATTTAATTACAAATCTAATTACATTTCCGAAAAAGTATTAAGCACAAGATACAAATACAACCCAATGTATTGTGGTCTCCTCCAAATACTTTTCCAAATACATTCATCAAAATTTGCGTCAGCGACTTCAGGGCACCTGGAACGGGTTTCTGGTAGCTCATTTTAATTTGCATCGCACACTCGGAAGTTAGTGCGCGAGGCCTAGTAACGTAATAGAAATATAATCACAAAAAAATGTAATCAGCTTGGACGTAATAAGTGAAAAAGGTACAGAGCTTCAAGCAGGATGTATTTTCGCCCACAAAATTGTGGTAGAATACAATTGTATTTGAAATACCCGCGTTTTAGTATTTAAATACACATGTCAAATATATCACCCTATTTGTAATTAAATACAAATGCAAAATACACAAAATATCTTAAATACGTATTTCAAATACTTGTATTTGAAATACTGCCCATCCCTGCTTTCTAGTTGCTGTCGTGGAAGGGGTAGAGTGCAGCTGTTAGCGCAGCCCTCGACGAGGTGCGCTCGCCCCCGTCCACGGTGCAGTCCCGGAGGGTGCCGAGGTTGTCCATGTTAACAAATTTCATCGTCTTTTTTTTATTTTGGGAGTGAAAATCCATGTATTCCTGCAACAAGTTGCAGTTGTGAAAGGAACTTTAGCGCCTCGGGCTATAATATTCGAGAGAGCAGAACGCGATCCAACCTAAATTCACTTTATTCTTTTGTACTTGCTAGAAAGGGTATTGTTTTTATTCCGTAAATAAAAAGTTTGTCGGAAGCTCACGTTTATTTGCATTCCTTGCTAGTCTGAAGCGGCTCCTCCATGTCCGCGTCACTGCCCTTGTTGGTCCGCGCGCGTCATACGGGACGCCATAGACGTCACATCTGAATATGTCGCGAATTTAGGGTTCGAAATCTCTCCGCATAAATCGGAACAGCTATTCAAGGACGAGAGAACACGTCTCATGGACACAGAACGCTCAGTACAGCGATTGGACCTGAGTGGTAGGCGACCAACCCATACCGGGGGTCATAACCATAAGAATACTTGTCTTAATGTTTTATTGCTTCAAACCAAACACGGACGTAATGCTAAAATTACACTACGATCACACACCAAACTGTTCGACTCACCAGACGCATATCTAACGGGCGCGGAGGAGTAAAGAAGCAGACAATGTCAGACTCATCAAAGCTTTCGTGGAGTCCCGCTTCCTATACTCCGTGCCGTATCTACAATTACGAAAAGACAGACAGGGACAAATGCTATCTCCTTCTCCGGTCGCCGTAGAAATCGGCACTGGGATGCCCCCCCCAAAAACCAACTGTCCGCCTCATGGCTCTAGGACTACACAACACTGTAGACGAGCTGCTTGAGGCGCACTGCTCTACTCAGATGCTGCACCCAAGGGCACCAGAACCGGACGAGCGGTTCTCGAAAGGCTCGGTATTCGTGATTTGATCGCCTACTTTCATGCCACAATCGCATTGACTGCGAAATTGATTGTAAAATGCCCGGGACTTGCCACGTTCTCCGTCTCTCAAGCCTTCAGTACAGTGGCCTAGAGAGTTGTAGTGGGCTCACGGGACGGCTCGGCCTCGATCCGTTTGATGTCGACACTGCGGTGGCGGTGCAGCGTTTCCTCCTGAAACTTTCCAGCGCGGATTGGCCAGACCAGGTCGGCTAGGTGGCTCTTACCAACGCGGGCAGCGGGCGGGGAAGTTTCAGGAGCAATCAGTTCTCGCTGCGCCTCCGGGGTTTTCGACATCGGCCGCTTCAGCGCCATACACGGGGAGAAAGAACGGTGAGCCCACTACACAACTTCTAGGGCACTGTAGCCTCAGCGACCATGGTTGAAACTTGCTTGACCTGTTTCATTAGTAAAATCCATTTTACCAAAGGGGAATGTATGTACTCTGTACTGCTCATGCATATGCCATAAAAGTAGATGGGGTTGATATAAAAAGATTGTAAGTAACTTCACACTCGGTGACATCACACTCACCAAAGCTGCAAATTTACCAAAGTATCCTACATTGATGGACGCTATAGTGCTCAATATGCATACAGCGTGTACTCTAACAGTTCGATCCCAATTTGGTCGGTCCACAAACATTGGCTTCTTAGCGTGTCCCACTAAGATGTAGTACAAAGGTGCCCGAAGGTGGTGCACAATTTCAGTAAAAATGTGGAAAGACTGTCTCACCCGAGTAACTCGCGAAAAATCAAGAACTATGTTTCCCCTACTGTTTGTATGTAAGGTTAAATATTATTTTGTGTTACGTTGCCTCATTGCCTCATATTCGGGCAAAATAAAAAACGTAATGTTGTCCTAGTTTCTATTCAGCAGGATATGTAACTATGGTTCCTAAAACGTGTCTCCGACTGGTGTGTCTACCACGTCCTAAAGAGTAGTCCCTCGAATGTTTTCTAATGACGTCATAAAAGTGTCTTGTTTTCAATGGCCGCCATTCTGGCGGTTTCGTAACAGAAGCGGTAATGGATCTGGCCAGTCGCCTGTGTCGCTCTCCGACTTTACAGTCCACGGAAACTTCAGCAGCCAGGAGTTGGGACTCCGCGACGACAGCGACACCTGCGTTCGGTCATACTTTCTGCCAGGACTTCACCGCCAACCGCCAGGATCGCGACCTCCGACAGCGTGATACACCAACTACTGTGGCGTCATTTCTTGCCACTTGGGAACTCTTTTGATGTAAGGGCGTAACATGACGCTAAACACACCATTTTAAAAAGCGTTCCATGCACTGTAACTTAACTGAAGGTTACGTTTAAGAAAATAGCAAACTATTTTTCTAAGAGTTCGGAAGACTGTAGGTCTCGTTGTCTCTTTGTCTCAGTGTTAAGCAATGAGAGAAAAATGTTTTATTTCCGTCCTGTCTTGTCGTTTTGTTAACACATATCTTGATATCTGGGTGGTGGTATACGAATATAAAACTGCACTTAAAATTTGCTTCGCGCTTACAAGTGTGACGTTGTTCACCTAGCTCGTAAATTCCCTCCACTGAGATCTAATGACAATTTAATCTGGACTATATTTCTCCGCTCACGTGTAAGCATTTATTTACATCCGTCCTAACATCATTGTAGTATCTACGCTGGTTAACGCACCGCAGAGCCTCTCCTTGTTTAGATTATGCATTCAGCTAAGTTCCTGCTACCTATTTATCAATGCCAAACAAAATCTCCTGTGAACGAGCTTCCACCCCCAAAACTTTTTTTTAAATTTTTTGACAGAGTTACGGAAATCACGTAGCTGTGCAACTTTTTTTTTTAATCAACGTATTTGCAGTTTTTTTGGAAGCCACAAAAAAACGTGTATCATATTTTCTATTTTTAGTATTGAGCGTATGCCTTCGATGACCCACAACTTTGATTATCTTTGATGCTTGTGTCTAAACCATAAAAAAACGGCACGTGAGCGCGAAGAAGAGAGTGAGCGCGACTCAAACCAGCCAGTTCTCGATCGGCAGTTTTCGGGTTGAAAGAAAACGAGTTTCGAGCCGCAAATTGTGTTCTGGGTAGTTGTCCTTTCATATGTCGTGTACAAATGAAAGTCCTGGCGAGCACAAATAACCCTGTCAGTGTCCCTTTAAGAATAAAAAAAAAGCTGTGCTGTCAGTGATTGTGATTATACAGCTCCAGAAGCTGCATCAGTTGCGCGATAGCTCGCGAAACATTCAACTCCCCAAAATCACTGCACACTGACAGGGTATTTATGCTCGCCAAGGTTTTTAATTGTAGATGACATATGAGAGTCCAACTGCCCAGAACACAATTTGCGGCTCCACATTCGTTCTCTCTCCTCCCGAAAAACGCCGATCAAGAACTAGCCGGTTTGAGTCGCGCTCACTCTCTTCTCCGAGGTCACGTGCCGTTTTTTATTGTTTAGACACAACCACCAAATATAATCAAAGTCTTGGGTCATCGAAGGTACACACTCAATATTAAATATAGAAAAGAAATATGATACCCATTTTTGTGGCTTCTAAAAAGCCGCAAATGCGTTAATAAAAAATAAAGAGAAAAAAAAATCTTCACAGCTATGTGATTTCCGCCAACTCTCTCCTCCTCTATATTTCTTCTTCCTCAAAAAGCCCAGTTTCGGTTTCGATCAGTTCGTTTTTTTACGTTTGTTAAAAATATACGTGACGCTGTAGCAAAATATTCATTGGGTAGTCTTCTGGCACCCTAGTGAATCGCCTGGCAAAAAAATAAAACAAACATTAACGGGGGTGTCAGTGTCTCTTTCAACTGGCCATGCCTAGGGCACCTGCCAGAAGTGAAGATAGTTAAGCGGGTTTCTTCGATTCACTGCCAAGAGTTGCTCCTACTGATTGCCGGTGAATTATCATTCCATCTTCTCGTCTGCAAGTCTCTCGGGTCGCCGCCGAGAATTCCCACAAGTGCCTCGGGTCACTACAGAGTTTGAACGGTTGTCGCGGAAACAGTCATCTCGATGATCGTTGACCCTCACCGCTAGCTCCTCGCTCCCGGTTGGTTTTCCCTTCATCTTCTTCGCTGGATCCCCTTCTCCAGAATTTAGTTGCACTAAATTTCTCATGTGTCATGTTATGGCAATCTGTACAAAATTTCCCACTCACATGTTTTTGTAGCCCTAAAATAATTGTGTCGTGTGTGTGTGTGTGTTTAGACAGCCATACGTTAGTCAGCATCAGTGGGCGTCTGGTGTCTCAGCTGTAGGTGAGAAATTCAGCCAGTGCAGTACCACTGCTAGCCTGGGGACTTTAACATCCAATAACATCCCAACAAACACAAATCATGTATTTACCTGCACAACCATATGGTGCAGCCAACAAACACCCAATCTTTAACTATGTCAACAATTGACTGGAAACTTCAACCGATTATCTCTTTCAGCAAATATAAAACATGCAATCTTTCCTACCTACCAAGGCTTTCCTCCTACCGCGTCGCAGCTCGGAGCACATACAGCGAAAGCTTGCTCCAGGCTGCTAGTCAAGCCGCCACACAGCAGTTTGAGCTTGCCTTACTACGCTGACTCACTGACTGACTGCAAACTCATTTCTATAGAAATATAAACATGTGTCACATTTGAGACAACAGTAGTAATCTCTAATTTTAGAAATATCCTGCATAGCGTTCAACATCCAGGGGCGGATTTATTGGGGGGGGGGGGGGGAGTAGTCCGCTGAGATATGACGTTACGGCGAACGGAACGTTGCTCGGATCTATTTTGTTGACCCAATATTCGCTGTCTCCAAAATCTAAACTTTTGGCTGGTGTATTTAAATTTCTTCATTAAAAAAAGGTTTACGTTGGGGGTTTAGGGGGGGGGGAGTTGGGGGCAGTCGCTCCCTTCTACCTATATATCCGCACCTGTCGATATCCCGTACTCCCGGCTAAAAGGTATGTTCTACCACTTTTGCAGGTGTACTTTGTTAGTTCAGACAGGACATCTGTGCTAGTTCAGATTTTACTCGAACAGGGTATTGTCAAGCATTTGGAAATGAAAGACGTTTACAAATTTCTTTAACGTGAAATTAGAGCGCAGCTCTTGATGTATTTTGATTTTGTGATATACCGTGCTAAACAATTTGAGAGAGAAATATATGTCTGTACAAATATAGATCACTCTCCTCCCATACTGGTTCTGCACCCTCCTCCTCTATCGTGACCTCTTCCTTCTTCGTACCCTCGTCCTCCGTATCTTCCCCTCCTGCTCTTCCGTACCCTCCCCTCCTCCTCTGCCATACCTTCCCTCCCCCTCCTCCATACCCTCCCCTCCTCCCGCAGCTTCCCCGCAAGATTTAGCTGGAAAACTGACGCCACATGACCTCAACACCATTTCAATTTCCCCGAAAAATTTAGCGGGGAAATCTGTGACTCGCAGGGTGTGTTAAAGGGGCGATGCAACGACTTTCGGTCTTTGGCCAATTAACTACCGGAATGAATCTCTGTCACCTATGTGGAGCACAAGTTTGTCTGCTTCTTGCACAGGGGTTGCAATGATGTCAGAACGCGGAGCTCTTATTGGCTGATTGAAAACAATAGTGGGCAGACCTCAATGCATCTAGCATTGAGGTCTACCCACAATCCTTCCAACCAAAGACAATCAGAACTCGGCGTCGTTCTGACGTCACCGCCACCCCTGTGCAAGAAGCAGACAGACTTGTTCTCCGAGTAGAACGAAGAACAGAAAATCATGTTTTCCTGCAAACGCACTCTTCATCTAAAAAAAAGAAAATTAAACGAATCGAAGGTGAAAGTGCCTCTCAACTCTCACGCCGTCTTTCGAGTGACGTCTCTGGGGAACCAACTGGTTTCCCGTTGGGTTCTCTCTTCAGAGACACCAGCAGCTCCCTCCGCAATCTTCGACTTTTCAAGGATTGGCATCGCCGAAAGTTGCGGCGAGCGACCGACGCAAAAGACAGTTCGCCACGGGGCTGCCGGTGACTGTTGCAGGAAAAGGGGACAGATTTTCTTGACTTCCCGCATGTACCCCAGTGACGTTCCACCATAGTCCCCATAGCCGCCACACGCGGCTGCAGATCGGCAAAAAATTTCTTTTTTTCTTTTGCGATTACACAGCGGATTAGCAGTTTCTCTAGGGAAGGTGACGCGTTTCTTCTCACTTGTACCTGAATAAACAATATAAAAAATACAAACGGCAAATTCTTTCAAGATTAAAATCGTTGCAGTACCCCTCTAAGTGTTCATAGTGGCTGCTTGCCATTTCCGTTGTGACCCTTCCAATTCACAGCACATGAGATGTTATGGTATTCAATCTGAATTAGCTGGTTTGCTAGTCTTACTTGAGTGAAATGTTGGTCGGGCCCTCTGGTCAACGACAGTTGCTGGGTTCTCGCTTCGACGGACATGCGTGGCTATAATCACTCTTTGTCGCTTACGGCATCCGCGGGGTCGCGCTCGCATTACTAAAGAGCTATTTAACAAATCGGCAGCAACACGTAAAAATTCATAATTTGGAATCAATTGAGGAAAAAACGCGTCATGGTGTCCCGAAGGCTTCCATAGTAGGGCCTTTACGTTTCCTAATTTATATAAATGATATCGTCAGCATTTTGGTTCCCCGGAGATAATATTATACGCAGATGACACTAACATTTTTTCTAGTGAAGCAAGTCTAGAATGCCTTGAGGAAAGGGCAAACGCCTATCTTGTAAAGCTTTCAGAATGGCCTGAGTTCCAATGAGTTACAAGTAAACATAAGCAAAACAAAATATGTGATTTTTCAACCAGCAACAAAACGTCTTAAAAACTCCCTTAAGATTACGTTTCAAGGTAATTTAATAGAACAAGTAACCGAGCAAAGAGTTCTGGATGTGTGGTTTAACCAAGAGCTAAAATGGAATACACACGTAAGTAAACTAAACTCAGAATTATCACGAGTTCTTGGCTGTATTTATAGAGTGGCAAGCCTTGTGCCGAGGTGGTAAGTTGAAACATTGTATTACTCTTTATTTTGTTCCAAAATGTGTTATGGAATTATTATATTGGGCACATCTACAGTATCCGATTACTATAAATTACTAATCCTACAAAAAAAGGTCCTACGCATATTCGAAAACTATAGGGGGAGAATAAGAGAGCTGCGGACGGAACCACTTTTTCTATTAAATACAAGATTTTAAAGGCAAATCAAGTATAGTACTTCAAACTATTTCAATTGTTTTATCAAAAAAGGTTATACGTTATCCCAGTCGAAACAGAAGAATCGTACCCGTTCCGTCATTTTAAAAGAAGTGAACCCTATACAAGAACAAATTACGGAAGGCAGAGTATACACTATCAAACAATTAGTCTATTAAAAAACATGCCCTCCATAAACTATGCAAGATCGTTCCCTTTATTTAAAAGACGAATGTAGAGCACTGCTGGTAGGCAGCGATATAAAATTTGTCTAAGCTTCCTAATCACAATAAAGCGTTGTATATACTTTTTTTTTCAAAGTTCATCCTTGTTTTATTTGATGTGCATGACTCGCCTTGTTATATTTTGTTTGGAATATACCGTTCAGTTTCCGTAAAGTGAGCGATAATGACGTTTGTTATTTGCGTGTTCCTTAGATGACTTTTTTCTTTTTATGTTGATTATAATTTGTATTCTCGTCTTTTTTGCATTCAGTACGAATTTTTATCCTTATATACATGGCTCTTATTGTTGTTTTTATTGTTGCATTTGTGCTATATATGTGTGTCTCAGTTCTGTAAATTTTTTATCATGTTGCAATATTTTGTTAGATGGAATGCATTTCCATGTTATTTTACTCTGTGGACTGTAAGGGACCGGTGCCACGTCAGGCTTTTTAGCCTTTTGCACTGGACCTTTTTTCGGGCTCTACCCGAGGGAAACAACTAAATAAATAAAGAAAGAAAGAAAGAAAAGTTTTGAAAGTTTTAAGCTTGAAGCTTGCTCGCAGTCCCACTCACATCTGTTGTTCCTATGAATCATATTTTAAAAACACGGTAATGCCATATGATTCCACGCATTCTAAGCTGGTGAAGCGTGTGATCGCTACATCATGCATATGAACTTCATCGTTAGAGTCATGCCGACATAGATGCGAGAAAAGTCTATGTTTACCAGTCTTCAGGCTGACCTCGGTGGGATTCCCTGTGATGACTGTTAAGGGTTGGCAGAGTCTGTTAAAAGTGTTTAGGGGTCGACTTACCCCTAAGGTTGGGGCCAAACCGACATCCAGGCCAGTGGTGGTACTCGATGTTCACACCCTTTTTCACCAAGTCAAATGTGGGGCCAACACTTCTGACTTGTGCTAGCAACATTTGTGTTAGACAGATTTGACTTTTCAGTGCCACAATCCGAGGTGGAACCAGGGGCAGATCCAGAGAAGCCCCCCGAGGGGAGGGGGGGGGGGGCAGGATTCAAAAAAGGGCTGGGGGGAGGGGAGAAGGAACACTCGCTGCACACCTCATTGCGTGTTGGATATTTGTTTAAACGCACATAAAAATAGTGGAGAGAGGGCTTTCCTCCTCAGCGAGACGAAGTGTCGTACTTCAAGACATATGATCATGATATCTCCCGCTTCGAAGCGGGGGATAACGGAATCTTGATTTAACTCTGCCCACTTCGCACCACCTAATGGCGAATTCCGCTCGTAGACCTCGAGCGCTCCAAAAGCGCTCCATTTGGAGCGCGCATATACCGCTCGCATCTCTGGCAGCGCCAGCCCCATGGAGCGTCCTCCAACACCGCCAAACTTGATCCGCGGGATTTCAGGGAGTTTGGCGAAAGTTGAAAGAAGCGCGCTACGTCATTTCCTTTTACTCGGCGGTGCGCATGTGCGGCGAGATTGGCGAGATCGCCGGACCGGGCCGGCCCGTCGAGTTGAATCTGTTTGAATGTGTCGGTTGTTTACGCGGGATTGGGACAGCTCGAACGCTTCTACTTCGCGTAGATCAGGGATACAAAGCCGGGACTGGACCATGGCAAATCGTAAGCGCTGACATCTGTGATCGCGAGAGGAAGAACGAGAAAAAGAACTGCAGAAGATCCGAAGGAGGCAGACGCAAGGTTAGGCCTGTTCATTTTGCAGCCAATGATTGTTTATCTTTTTACACTGCATGCCGCCGGCGTTTTCTCGTGCACTAGAACAAGAACAGATTAGGCAACGACCGTGCAATTGATGGTTTGTTACCTCTTTGTGTTTATTAAAGCCTTACCAGCAATTTGAACTCCACCAATGGTGATCGCTGTGCGTGCCCCGCCGCTTCGAGGCGGCCGAAAGGTATGTGACGGTGGCGAACGCGGACGTCTTCCTCGTTATTAGTGACACGGCAGCTCTGTGGTACCGATATATTCGCCCGGCCTGTGTCGTGTGCAATTTCTGCAGCTTAACAGTGACATTTATGACTGGTCGTCGGAAAGCTCAAGTTTCAAGCTCAAGCTCAAGTCGGAAAGCTTGTCAAGTTCGAGCAGCGGCCATTGTGAACGGCCGACAGTCTCGGACGGGTCGCTCCAGAAATGCGAGTTCATCTTCCGTTCGTCGATTTTGAGCGGGTCCCACGGAGCGGAATTTCGCCTCCCTCGCGGATTTTGGAAAGTGCTGCTGGATCTACCAGTAGAATTCACCATGAGACCATGGTTTGGTGTTTTCGGTTAATCATGACAAACCACAAGAATTAACCCCCAAGTCCGGTTTTAACAAAATCGGTCGGTTTTAACAAAGCGCGGAAGAAAATCTTTATCTACACTTTTATTTTGGCACAAAAGACTGCTTCCAATAAACTGTCCACGACGCTGCTTTTTGCTCTGGATCTCCATTTGTTGTTTCTTTTTGTCGTCAGTATGGGAATGTCTTTGAATTATTCGGATCACGCGAATGTTCCGAGGAGGCTGGGGAATCACATGCCCCATTTTCTTCAACATAATCTCCGATAAACCCCGCTTTTTTGTGCAACACCAAAAGTTGTCACCGAAGAACACCGAATCTGCGAGAAAAGTGAACCCCGAAAAAGCACCCTCGAATTCTAAGAAAAATAAACCCCGAAAGCACTCAACCCTACCAAACCAATGAGCCAGGCAGCACCAACCCGTGGAGACGCGCTCGAAGCAATGAAAGATCTAGCTAGCTAGACGTCGCTCAGCAGGTTGACCAGGCTGACTCGCGAAAAAATCGGAGTTTATCAGGTCTTATGTTGAAGAAGAAAGTGCGCAGGATTCCCTTACCTCCAATGGAGCATGCGTGTGAATCCCGTACAGATAAGAGAAAGAAAGGCGATAAGGTGGTCCGAATAAAGAAGCAGCCTCGCGGACAGTTCAGTGTTGCCGGTGTTCCTTTTCGAAATAAAATAAAGCAGTAATACAGACTTTCTTCCCGTGAATCTTGGGTTTCATATGTTTAAGAGCAGCTCGTTGTTTCTTTCGTTTTCTTTGATTTTGACAAAACCAGTTTGGTGGTTAATTTTGGGGTTTTTCAGTATTTACCGAAAAGACGGCACCCTACTCATGTGCGATAGGAACCTCTGATCACCGGCGTCGAGTTCAATTAGACAGAATCTCTTTCGGATCTTCATAATAAATTTAAGAGTTTGAGACTGCAACAGGAAATTTGTGCGTCGACTATTATGTGACGACACATTTGCTAAAAAGCTCTGCACCAGAATGCGTGGTACAATAAGGCATGTCTACGAAATAAGTTCGAATATTTTACCAAATTATGTCCTGAGTACACTTTTAGGCTGACCGGTTGTTTTAACATATGACCAGAAAAAGAAGCACTAAATAAGTTAAGGGCAATATAAAAGGGCCTACCATTTTCGCTGCACTGCATGCAATGTATTCGATAAGGTAGAAGCGGGCAAGCAAGACTTGGTTGGCTCAGACACCATACAGAAACACTCTAACTACAAATCCCGGGAAACAAATCCAATTGCTTGTTGCCTTTCAGTGTGGCCATAGGGTGTACGCTTGACCACCTTCGTCTAAGCCAAACATTTCGTCTATGTCCCTACGCGGGGACCTGAAGAGATCGGAGTGAGAGCCAATAACGTTGAGATTGTTCACAATAACGCTAACTCCTTCCTTTTGGCCTCTCTGAATGAGTTCCTGGGAATGGCAAGAAAATCTTTTCGAATTTGGCGATCCGTAGCCTTTCCCACTCAGAAGTGCCAATGGCAGCTCGAAGGCAGCTCGCATTGACAGGGTACTCGAAGCAAAGTAATGACCCTCAAAAACCAATCACCCTGACGCCCGCGGAAGGGTTTCATATTTCTGTCGTGCTCAGAGCTGCTTATTTTTGACATTTTTTATTATGCTCGGAGATGGCGACGCTTAATCCCCTCAGGTTGGCCGAAGCCCTCCCAGGACGACGGTGAAGGTCGCTACTCTAAAGCCCATTCTCAAAAAATAACAAAATCTGTTTTTTTCTTTTTTTTTTTACGCTGCGTTGTTTTAGGATGCAGGTGCGCTTTGACGCTTCGGTGCCTGTTTATCATCGTAACTGGCATGTCGCAGAAAATGGCAGCAATACATGGTTTGAACAAACATCCCACAGATTAGATTGTACAATCGAAAAGGAGCGTGTTGGTTAATAGATACAAAACTTGAAAGTATAAAACAGCGAGGACGAGGACGGGAACAGGACATCTTTCATTTAGCAACAACATAGAATGGCACAACGAAAAACCGCCCCCAAAGGTCTCAACGTTCTCAAAGAGGGAAAGGAGATAATAGTTATAAAGGAAGGGAATACACTAAATATAAAAGTTTGAAAAGCGCTGGCTTCACGACGAGGTATCACTAATCTAGTTGTATCTGATTACTTAGAATTCGACCTTTGTCATTGTCAGTGATAATGAAGGTGCAGAATTATTGTTGTTTGCGGTCCCAAAAGGAAATGTACTATAAATATAAAAGTTTAAAAAGCTGTAGCGTCACGACGAGGTGTCAGTAATCTAGTCATCTCTGGTGTTAGGAATTCGACCTCTGTCTTTGTCAATGATAATGAAGGTGCAGAAATGTTGTTGTTTACAGTCCCCATGGAAAATGATTCGATGAGTCGTATCACCCAATTGTCGTTCACAGCCGCACGTCACGTGCGATGACTGTGCTCTTCATTTCTCTGATACTAGAATACTGGGCGGGCACAACAACGGATTTGGGAGAGAAATCATCGAATCATTTGCCATGGGGACTGTAAACAACAACATTTCTGCACCTTCATTATCATTGACAAAGACCGAGGTCGAATTCCTAACATCAGAGATGACTAGATTACTGACACCTCGTCGTGACGCTACAGCTTTTTAAACTTTTATATTTATAGTACATTTCCTTTTGGGACTGCAAACAACTGAATCAATTCTGCATAGTTTTGTTTAACCCGAGACTGGGGTATTTCGGAGAAGGGGACGAGAAGAAAGAGCACAGCGAGGCGACGTCTCAACTGAGACGTCGCCTCCCGTACTTTTCTTCTCGTCCCTTTCCGATACCCCAGTCTCGGGTTAAACAAAACTATGGTTAACTTCCACCAGCTCGCCTGCACCCTTACAATTTTTCCCTAACAATTCTGCACCTTCATTATCATTGACAATGTCAATGTTCGAATTCTAAGTGATCAGATACAACTAGATTAGTGCTACCTCGTCGTGACGCCAGCGCTTTTCAAACTTCTATATTTAGTGTATTCCCTTTCCTTTATAACTATGTATCTTCTTTCCCTCTTTGAGAACGTTGAGACCTTTGGGGGGCGGTTTTTCGTTTTCCATTCTATGTTGTTGCTAAATAAAAGATGTCCTGTTCCCGTCCTAGTCCTCGCTGTTTTATACTTTCAAGTTTTGTATTAGATTGTAGAGTGTAGAAATTTTGAACTTTGAAAGTTCGAATTTACTACCCTTGGATACAAACGTTTTGAATTGAAGGTGAACATTTGAGAGAAGTCTCTCTGGTTGGGGAGCAACAATAATATTAAATAAAATATACACCAACCAAATCCTCGTTTAAAGGTGGAACCCCGACGCTTCTTTCAGGAGTTGACTGCGGCTATGGCCGTTGAGAAGCAGTATTCTGTTTTCTTCTTTTTACGGTAGTGTCTATCGTTTTGCATCGGTGAGGTGGCGAAGTCCGTTCACGTAGACGGTCGGCAGAGTGCCGAGGGATGTGTTTATGTTTTCTGGCGTCGTTTGTATGTGCCGGGATTCAATAAAAAGACTATGTCCAAAAGATCGCCCGCCTAAGGAAAGAGCACAAGGCGTCATTTATAAAATTCCCTGCGCGGACTGCCCGGTCGCATACATCGGGGAAACGAAGAACTTTCAGGAGCGAATCCGCCAGCATAAGAACGATGTTCGAAAGTTCGACCATGAACGAAGCGCCGTAGCCGAGCACTGCGACGTCAAGGACCACAGAATTGACTTTGCCAACACCAGCATCCTGGCTGTTGAGACCCATCCCAGGCATAGACTTTTTATTGAATCCTGGCACATACAAACAACTCCAGAAAACATAAATAGATCCCTTGGCACTCTGCCGACCGTCTACGTGAACGGACTTCGCCACCTCACCGATGCAAAACGATAGACACTACCGTTGAAGAAGAAGAAAACAGTATACTGATTCTCAACGTCTATAGCCGCAGTCAACCCCTGAAGAAGAGACCGAGCCGGTCTCGAAACGTAGGGTTCCGCCTTTAAACGACGATCTGGTTGGTGCATATTTTATTTAATATTATAAACGTTTTGAATCTATTAACGGTTCGCGCCAGGCCCTGGTTTGCGCAGTCCACACAGCATATCCAGGGCGGAGGAGGTGGGGTGATATGTCTAGGAAGGGGCTCGGGCCCCCTGCCCCCCCCCCCTCCCCCCCCCTGGATCTGCCACTCGGTGGAACACAGGACTTTCAATGTGATGTCAACCACTGCACTCCCTTTGTCCTATGTGCCACAGGTGTTGTGTGTCAGATCCCTCTCACTTGTGGTAGAGTGTACATCAGTGTCATCGTCAGTTGGGAAGGGGGAGAGACGACATTCATGATAGGATCAAAGAGAAATAATATAATTACAAGAATGAAGATAGGAACATCTCAGGAGCGAAACAATAAGAAACAAATTAGCAGCAGTTAAGCAAAACACTGAAGGCAGTTAAAGTGACAACATCACAGTGATAAATCGTTCCCGCTACCGTCCTTGATTTAAGTCCGTTCCACTCGGTGTCTTGCGGAGCGTTGCCTCTTGTAGTGATGATGCCAGATGCCGGTGTCTCGTACTCCCCCTGGAGCTGTTCGTAGCAGCCGTTGCCGACCGTAGTGGCTGGTCCCACTCTGAGCTCTGGTTGTCACCGTGCGTCACGGCCCGACTCTGGCTTTTGCCGCTGCTTGTTTTCTCGCGCTCGCCTTGTTTTCGGAACGCCCCCCCCTTACCCCCCCCCCAATCGTTCCTTTCTCCTTCTTTTCTTCAACCAGTTATACTCGTCACCGGAACGTTACAATCAGACAGACGGGGAGATCCGTGAACGTAAGGGCCCATTTCCTTTCTCTCCGTTATTTCCGCACAGGCCACCTTGCGGTGCATTCTAGTAGGTGCGGCTGCGTCCCTTCGTTCGACTTCTTCTTTATTTCCTTGTGTTTACTTTTCTGTTTCGCTAGAATATAATTAAACCTACAGTTGATAGTCAGCACTCTGCATGTGCACCTCTTCTTTCTTGTCCTTTGTCAAAATGTGTTGTTGCCACCTTGTCAATCCACCTCTTTAAAAATCACATCTCGGCACTTTGTCGAAGTCAAAAATGGCCAACATCAACCCTGTCTTAGTGGAAGCCTACGCCGCAAGGAGGCAACTCTACTTTACCGACTTCGCACCGGAACCCCTCACCGGACAACTTTTACACAAACGGGGTAAGATACCTTCAACTTCCTGCGACACCTGTGGTGTTACAGAAGATACAAATCACCTGCTTTGCGATTGTAATAAGTTCCAGAGTCGTCGAAAAGACTTCGCTCAGGATCTTAACAGACATAACTTCAAGATCAACGATATTACAGATTTAATATATCCAACTGGAAGAAGAGCTCGAAGAAAGCTACTACAGGCCCTTTTCCTAAACTTCCTCCAGGCGACTGGACTACAAGCACGACTATAGAATGAAATACTGAGTGCCATTTACACTTCAGAGACCGGAAGTGTGCGTAAATGGACCTGTGACTTATCTTCGCAACAAGGCAAACACTTTAGTTGTTTTTGTGTGTGTGTGCGTGTGTGAGTGTTTTTTTCTTCTTCAATCATAATTTATTTCAGTTAGTTTTATTCATTTTATTACTTCATTTTCATTTCTGGGCGGGACAATGCCGGCCTCTCTCTCTCTCTTTAAAAATCATGGTTCCAGAGTTTCTGGTATGAAAACACATGTTCGCGATCCATGGATTCACGAGCGACCATTGCATGCTTTCAAGCGAGATCTCATGAGCTAAAGCAAGGGTGCAGGCGAGCTGGTTCAATACTGGCATGGTAACCCTGGAGCCGGGGAAAATAAGGGACGAAGGACAGACACAAAACTCCAATCTCATGAGAGCGCTTGTGTTGTGCACGCAAGTTATCTACCCAAAAATCTCGAACCACTGATTTCCTAAAAGGTGGATCGGTTGGGTTGTTTGATTGCCAGTTTTGGTGTATAAGAAGCTTTGGCTTTTTACACTGCCTGTAGAATGCCACAGGCACCTATGGGGCTTTGTCCTACATGGATGCAACTGCCTTTGCAGCTCATGACCTGGCAGTCCAGTCCTGGTTTCAGACGTTCCTAAGAACCGAGGCCTTGCTGCTGGCTGTTCAAAAAGGACCGCTCCTGCCCGTGTGCTCCTTGCTCATGCTCTTTTGTTTCCTCCTAATCCCCGACAATGCTATTTATTAAGAGCTATTTTGTTCTCCTACGAGCGCTGCTAAGCTTCAGCTGAGAACGAGGGCGCAAGTCCACTACTCTTGTTAGGCCATGACAAATCTGGAAGGCCTGTCAATTAAAAAAGACTGGCCGAGTTAAGGAGAAAAACATTCAAATTTACTGTGATGTGCAAGACAATGCCATGCCAACACATTTCGAATATGAATAATCATTGCTTTAGGAGTTTATGCAATAATCAGATAAATTCTTAATAGCTCGAGCATCAGTAGTGTATGTTCAGTATTAGAGTGACTTTCTATTTTAATTTCTCCAGCGAATCATGTGTATATGGTACCACTAAAGGGCTTCGAGGCATAATGGTAAGTACAGTGGCCTGCGATATGAGTTAGAATAGGTGAACGGCTATCGGGCGGTAGAGACCGCACAGTTTAGCGGGTAGCGAACGAAGGCCTTGGCGGCAGTGACGATGTTCAAATTTGTAGGTTCACCCCCGACAGGCGATAACTCCGCGCTCCGCCGAGCTCTTGATAGCATTTGTATCGCGATGTCCGTACTGCCTGATTGCAATTCGCGCGTTCCAGCTCATTGCAGGCCATTGTACCTTAGGCTTGTACGAACACCCAGTCCTCGGGATTCATGGTTGTGACCTCCAAAGACGCACTGAAGATTCAAGAAGCTCTTTTAACCAATTAACAAACACGCCAGTGCCATGCATCAGCTTTATAAGGAATTACCTAGGTTTATCTTTGGCCTGTATGATGTTTTTCGTGTATCTGGTCACAGCAATAGAACGAAAAACCGCGCATTTCAGTTGATGTGTTTTTACGAGTTTAACAGTAAATTAACAACATTTTGTGTGTGCTGTGCATGCACCCATTTGAGCGAGTTCCAACGTTTTACTCATACTCCGTTTCATACTCAGTAAAAACGCTATCAAAGATAGTGGCGCGAACCTGTGGCTTCATCTATGAGATCATACTCCTGTGCTCGTGCCAGCAGCTTTTACAGCGTTGTAAACCAAGTATGAAGCAGTATAGTTAAAAAGAGTATCGATAATAATCCCTGGACAAGGGGGACAAAGGACAAACACAAATCTCTCAACACAGCTATTTTTTTTTCATTTCATCTATTTCATCTAAAAGGCCCAGTTAGGGCATTACATAAGGGGAGGGGCAGTTTAATACCATGAAACAACAAAAAAAACGCACTAATAGAGAATAATACAAAGAAAGAAAAAATAAGTGTAGTAAAAGTTATAAAAAATATAAAACAGCAAGATATCACTCACACAAGATGGGTTTCAAGAGCACTTAGGAACGCAGTAGAGTGGTTAATGGTAACTAGAAATGATGGCAATTGGTTCCATTCGGAAATGGCGAGAGGAAGAAAGGATTCATTAAAAGCATTGGTCTTACCGAAAATTCGTTTGATAGCACAGGGGTTATTAAGGAGAGATGATATTCTTTTTTTTTTTGGGGGGGGGGGGGGCAGGGGGGGACAGCAGCGAGTCCTTGAGGTCTGAGCAGTGATAATAAAGTTTGTGAAGGAGGCAGAGTCGGGAGAGTTTCTTTCGGTAGTGCAAAGGGGTTAGCCCGAGTTTATATTTTAACGTAGAAACACTGGTGAAACGAACATATGATGATAAGATGAAACGTGGTGCCCGGTTTGGCACTGCTTCTAAGGTATCGACAAGGTATGATTGATGGGGGTTCCAAATCAATGCTGCATACTCTGGTTTAGGTCTAATGTAGGTTTCATAAGCCATTTGTCGAACGCGTGGAGGGGCCTCTCGCAAGTTTCGTCTGATGAATCCAAGAGTCTTCGATGCTTCTGCAGAAAAGGTTTCAATGTGGGTTTTCCAAGAAAGTTTAGTAGTTAATCTGATGCCAAGATATTTGTACATGGAAACGGGTTCGGTAACTTTGTTGTCTATGGTACACTGATATGCTAACAGGGACTGCTTTCTGGTGAGTTGCATTAATTTGCACTTGGATTTATTGAACGACATCAACCATTTTCTGCACCAGTGGCCAATTTTCTCTAGATCATTTTGAAGTTGGTAGTTGTCTGTTACTGATAAAATCTTGTTATATATAACACAATCATCTGCAAAAAGCAGAATTTTGGAGGAGATGGTACACGGAAGATTGTTAATGAAGATTAAAAAAACCAGGGGGCCAAAAACGGAACCTTATGGAACCCCTGACGTAACACTTGTTAGTCTTGATTCGTGATCGTTAGTTACTGTGTATTGGACGCGAGATGCGAGAAAATGATTAATCCAGGAAATTACTAAGGGGTCTAATTGCAGTGATGATAGCTTGGAGAGAAGACGTTGGTGAGGAACACGATCGAAGGCTTTTGAGAAGCCCAGAAAAATGGCGTCGGTTTGTACATGACTTTCAAGGTTTGTGTGCGATTCGTGAACAAATTCGCACAGCTGGGTCTCGCAAGACAAACCCCTGCAGAAGCCATGCTGATGTCTGAAGAGAAAATTGTTTGAGGACAAGTGAATCATGATTTGTAAATACAAGATGTGCTCCAGAAGTTTAGACGATATGCAGGTTAAAGAGATAGGACGAAAGTTAGAGGCTAAAGACAGAAATCCCTGTTTGAAGACTGGGACAATCTTACCGATCTTGCAATAAAAGGGAAGGCAGCTTTTGGAGAGCGACTGGTTGAAGATGAGATTAGGAAAGTTGCTGGATATAGCAGCTGTATTTTTAAGAAATTTCGCATTAATGTTGTCAGGGCCTGCTGAGGACGAAAGTTTAAGTTTTTCAACGAGTTTAATTAATCCGGTTGTGTTAACAGTGACCGGTGACATAAGATCATAACACTCTTCAGGTAGGGTTGGACTATTTAATGGGTATTAATTTGTAAATATTGAAGAAAAGTAGTCATTTAACACTTCGGGGAAGTCACTCTCTCTGACTGGTTCTTTGTTGAGGTCTGTCTGATTTATGGTCCAGGGTCTACTTTTTGGTGACATAAGCTTCCAAAATTTTGTCGGGTTATTGCGCAAGATTGTAGGTAAACCTTAAGAAAAATTTTGTTTTCGATTTTCGTGTAGTTTCTGAGAGCCATTTTATTTATTTCCCCTTAAAGGCCCCGTTAGGGCATGATGTGCGCGACTAAAAAAATCCGCCTGGTCCTGGTATCGAATCAGGCACCCTCCATTTCCAGTGGAGCGCTCTACCAGCTGAGCTAATCAGGAGTTAGACGTCAGTAGAGCAAACGGTTTTTAACAGCTGCTACCAGTGTAACACCAACAAGGGTGAACGGCCTGCATTTTGAGGTTACGATATTAATGCAAAGGTGTAAGCCAGCTGGACAAAAATAACGATAATAATCACTGGAGAAGGAGTACAAAGGACGAACACAAATCTACAAACACAGCTAGGTGACTGGTGTGTGACCGAAAAAATCTGCCTGGTACTAATATCGAACAGGGACCTCTCCATTTCCACTGGAGCACTCCAGTCAGCTAGCTGTGTTTGGAGATTGATTTGTTTCGTACTTTGTCGCCCTTCTTCCACTTCTCCAGGGATTATTATCGTTATTCTTCTCGAGCTCGCTTGCCCCTTTGCCTTATCGTAATAAAAGTGTGTCCCGTCTAATGGTACTACAATAGAGATGTGGAAACACGTTCGTACTAAAACCTACCGAATATTTATTTTGACTCGGAAAGTAGCGGTGCCTCAGAAGGGCGGATGACACATTCCATGAAGGTCCATAAGGGCGAAGTTGGTTGATGACAAGGACGAATTTATAAAATTTAATTGCACAAGCGAGCCGGTATATGTAAAAAAGAAAAGAACAATCACAAGGCCTTGCAGCTTGTGAATAAGATGAAGCGATGACATTGAGTTGTTTAGCTATTTATATATGCTTACATATACCTTATGTATTTTAATTGCATAAATATACTTAATTACAATGGAAACGCTTGCAAGGGTCACGTTCCATCGATTGTATGGAGGCAGCTATTTTTCCTTGGTGACGATGATAATCAGGCGCACGATTGATTAATCATGTTGCTGGTTTTAATATAAGAATGATTTGTATCAGGTATTAGATAAATTATAATATATTGAAAGCTTTATGAAAATGTCTTATTGATGATTTGTTCAGAGTGTTCAAATAACTCTGGCGTTCACAATTCCAAATTTTTGAAAATAATAGTCCCAACGGCATCGATCCCATTCACAAAATGGCGGCCTACGTTGACTTCGCTAAACTGTTGTACCTGGAGAGCGTCTTCGACTGGTGTGTTTAGTGTCCT
>JAZHYW010061604.1:0-38591 GCA_037355805.1 Ixodes ricinus
CCAGGTGCTCTTTGCCAATCGTTTAATTCGTTTTAAAAATTCCTTTTCGAGACTTTTTTACGAGATATTGGTATGTTCCATGTGATACTGCTCTTTTGGACACATATAAGACCAAAAAATGAGCGCCGGTACAATTTCGTTGTGCATCCCTTCAGGGGACAACTAACACCCCCCAAATGTTTTTCACTTGTTTGCGAGGCGATTCATTTTGGTGTCGGAATACTGCCCAATTAATATTTTGCTACAGAGTCACGTATTTCTTTTTAATAAAGACAAAAAACGCAACTGCTCCGAAACTGATACCGAAACCCCCGCACCGCACGGAGAAGTGGAGAGGAGAGTAAGTGGCGGAAGTCACGTGGCTTCACCCGACCGTGCGATTTTTTTTCTCTTCCGGGTGCAGCAGACGAAATGCGTTGCGGGATCCGTTCGCCGTGCGATTCCTTTGCAGTAATGTTTGTTCCGCTCACTGTTCTGTACTTCAAGATGAGTTGTTTTGTACATTTAATTGTTGGCAATTATACTCTGTTTCACGCTATGATGTACCGCAGGAAAGGGCTCGAGCACGAGCTCCTTGCTCTGGGGCGCATCTCGGCGGCACAAGCTCTCGTGACTTAGAGCGGCTGCCAAAGCTATTAACTCGCGCTTCAGCCTTCGCTGCGGTACAACATAGATGAAACGAAGTATAGTAGTGAATTTCCGTGATCGGCTCCGAAAAGAATACTCCCAATATGTTGCGTGAATAGCTGCCTCACATGTCCTGCATCTGAAAGTGGCATTGTGCGGCAGAGGTGTCAAAAATGGACTCCCATACCATTTAGTTCAGCGACGTATCGTCCACAACAATTGTTTGTTTCAGTGATAATTGCAAAAGAAAGAAATGTAAACACCGCAAAATGTTTGAAAAAAAGTGATACGCCCACACTAGGATTGAACCCGTGCCGGCTGCGTGTGAAGCGGACGTCTTTCCACTGAGCTACTGAAGGAACTTTTTTTTTTTTATTTCAATATACAAGCTACTGAAGGAACTCTACGTTCGTTCGTAGTAATGTTTTCGTAACAAAAGCAGCCGCTTCGGTGGCTGGAACGACTAGGCCATCCCTCTCGACGTCAGCCTCGCCGTAGCTTTGCTCGTCCCGAGACAACCTACGTCACGATTGCGTTGGATGTCACATGCTCTCCACTGCTGTTCTCCGAGCGCTTGCCAGAGTGGGCCGTTTATAACGAAAAATACAGCCAACAGGCTCAAAATACAAACGTGCGATTGTGATTTACGGATATTGTGGATCATATTCAACCTATTCTTGAACACGACGGGTATGTTTCAAATTTCGTTGAAGCATCCCTTTAAGTCGTGTCCTGCGCTTCTTGCTGCCACGAAGATTAAAGAAGACGTTGCTTTCATCCGGTAATTCGAAGGTGCGGGAGTGTGGCGCATACGAAACAGTGACAAATTTCAGTTAGCCCCGAGTCGGAGTCACACTGCTCAGGTACATCGTACAAAACACACGGTGTTTGCTGCGGACACGATGACAAGAGTTATCTACGGGCACGCCTGAGACATGAAAGCGCACAAACCGTGTCTTGCTGCTTGCATATGTACGCTTGCAGGCAGGATTTGTGTATGACCAACGTGACAGAAACACCATACGAGGAATGATGGATGTTAGCGTTTTGAGAGCCAAGGAAGTTAAAGGTAGTGTTGCTGAGCCGAGGGCTCGGTATGTCGCCTTTGGAATGATGGATGGATGGATATTAATGTCTATATACCCTTCGTAATGGGTGGTAGCTTGCGCCACCTAGCCTCAGGCGGTGTCGGCAGACTGCCTTTTGCTTAACGTGTTACAAGTATGACCGCGGCTTAAATGTTATCGCAAAGGACATCGCATCGTATGGGTGATATGGGTATGGGCAGGGAATTTCCTTTTACACTTATCGTGAACTGATATGACTTGAGCCCGCACAGTGCAATCTTTCCTTTCTTTTGTTACGATTAAATTGGACATCATTTTCATCTACCACTTACCCAGCGGTCTGATAACGTTGTTGTCTTTGGGCCAACCTAGCGGAATCTTATCGGCGTCGAGGAGCACGTACTCCTGTTCGATGCCAAACCACGGATCTTGGTTGGCCACCTCCTTCATGGTTTTCTCGCACGACCAACGGGTGTTCGTTTCTAGAAAAAAAAAAAAGCATAGTTAGGCATTGTGGCACCTAAGAATACGTAACTGTCGCAAGTCCACCAGAGCCCACACTACTGGGTGATATCAAGGAGCGGCCAGGCTTTTAAATCGACCGCGAAATTCGGTTTTTAACCTATCGCGTTTCGATTTTGTATTGTTGGCCACAGGTGGTGCATTTTTGTTATAAAATTCTGCAAAGAGCGAGCTTACCCGAGGAAAAAAGTAAAAAAGAAAAAGGCTTAACTCCGATGAAAAACGCAGCCAAGCCACCGGTCTTCAAACTATTGGGCGCCCTATGGTTTGAAGACTGGTGGCTTTCGCTGCGCTTCCATAGGAATTAAGCCTTTTTCATTTTTTACTCTTTTCTCGGGTAAGCTCGCTCTTTGCGAATTTTATAAAAACAACGCACCACCTGTGGCCAACGCTGTACAAAATCGGAACGCGATAGGTTAAGAAACCGAATTTTCGCGGTCGATTTAAAGAGCCTGGCCGCTCCCTGAATCACCCGATATATCGCGTGTTCTGGTCTTGCCGCAACGCAAGCGTAGCACCTCTTTGGCCCGTTAATAAATACAGCGTGCCCCCCCCCCCCCCCAAATAAACTAAGTTTTTTTTAATTACAAAAAATGTAGGCATCACCAAAGGCTCATTCGATATTTAAATGTAGCGAAAATCGCCTATAACTTTTGAATGAGATAACGATTTGTTCGAAAACTTGGTCCGGATAGCTCAGCATTAGGTCGGAGGCTAAGTGTTTGGCAATGCGTAGTTTATTTTTGCGATTAAGAAAAACTGTAAAATGTTTTTGGGGACATCCCTGCTGAAAAGACAAGAAATATAGAGTAATTACGAGTGTTTGTGGGCCCTATTTTTCTCACTACTCTTGTTATTACTATTACTTGACGGTATGTTTTAGCTTGAGGCAATATGTGTTCCCTGTCGAAACAATATTTAAGCCGAAAAACAAAACAAAATCTGCACTTAAAGTTTTTGTATGAAACCTTTCATTACATGACGAAAACTAACACAAACCGCTATTTTTAACAATCAAACTATGTGTCGAATCGAGTAGATCACTTAATGAAGATCAAAGAAAGATTTTTGTCGTCGCACCAACTACGAGATATATTAACTTTTTGTCTCGCACAATCAGCGAGTGCAGTGCATTGCTCGAGTTTGTATTATAACACGGAACCTTAAGTAAGCATATATTGCCTAGTATATAATGAAAAAGAACTCGTCTGTGAAACGTTAACAGGTAGCCAATCAGCAAAGGCTGTTAATTAAACAGAAAATCAAGTTAAAAACGAGCCAGTTAAAACTCGAATCACTTCCTGAAAGTAGCGGTCCCATAGGTTAATACTTATAATTTATAAGTATTAACCTATGGGACCGCTACTTTCAGGAAGTGATTCCGAGTTTTAACTGGCTCGTTTTTAACTTGATTTTCTGTTTAATTAACAGCCTTTGCTGATTGGCTACCTGTTAACGTTTCACAGACGAGTTCTTTTTCATTATATACTAGGCAATATATGCTTACTTAAGGTTCCGTGTTTTTCGGCAAATACCGATAAACCCCGTAAAAAAGCTTAGTCTAATTTCTTAATAAGAAAAAAATCTAAAAAACCGGAAAGAGCTGTTCTTGAATGAGAATAGAGTAATCTACGGGAAAAACAAATTTGTTTACAGATTTTTATATATGTCTTTACGTGGAACACATATTTTATTAAACTACCCGCAAGGCTTATTCTTGCTTCGAAATAATATAGATCTTATCTTGTTTTATTTTCTTATCGGTACAAGGTCGTTTTACAAATATTCGTTTCATGCGTTTGTTCCCTGGAATTTGCAGAATCCCATTCCCGTGCCCTATTTCCTTCAACATAGTCCCCGACAAACCCCATTTTTTTGTCGGGCACCAATAATTTATGCCTAATTTACATTAAATCTGTAAAAAAAAAACATTTAGGAATTTATGGAAAATTAACCCCCGAAACACGGAATCCTATATTCGCATTCACCACAAGAACCGTAGTAAAAACAAGTTCGGCCCCTAGCGTAACTTTACTCATTTTCCCCTTCTTGTGTCTCACTAAGATATATGCAGGTGCATCTTAGATTAGCTCTATCTTATTTTACTAAGGTGTACACGTTTCAAAAGCCAAAATCATTGCTGCTTTCTTTGACAACCAAATTTTTTGAGAACTACTTTGCGCAGCGCATAAATAATGCGCAACATAGCCTTTTCTCTTAAAATGACGACGACTCTAGCTATGCGTTCACGCCGTGGTCGTTAACGGCAGCGTCATTAACGCATTCGTTCACGGCGCTACAGGTTGTTTTAACGTGTAACGTTCTTCGGCTGTGTCAGGCATTTCGTGAAGCCCAGATAAAAGCGTGGCAGCGAGTCTCGACACTGATTGGTTGAAGGGTGGGAGAAGAGGAGTGAGGTGCTTGACGCCGATTGGTCAACGGGGAGGTCATGTGACCATGGGGGTAGGCGAGGAGGAGTGAGGTAAGCGAGGAGGAGCACGACCACCTGTGCGCACTGAGAGAGAGGAGCTCGAAAGTCTGGAAGGCTCTGGAAGATAGCCAGGTTTATCAGCCCGATGATAACGATGATGAGGTAAGCGCCGGCGTCCGCCCATTGGTACGTACCGTTTCATTCTAGGAACAACTATCAAGTGTACAGATGGTACGCGTTAAACTATCTGATCAAGAGCCCCGTGAATGTAGGCGTCTGGAAACTCAGAGTATCGCTAAACGTTGGCGATAGAACGATTCACGTATGCAACACAAGTTCTTAGCAATTTGACATAATTTTTTTTGTATATAAAGTAATATTAATAAACAATAAGAGTGTTTTGGCATCCTTGCTGTTTCTGTCGTGTCTTAGGACTGTCATTCTTTGTGACCTTGGAGGCGACCAGAATGCGATGAATAGCTTGCAAACCCTTTTCAGTCCAGTTCGGCCAAGTGGTGCTTTGCTTACCAGGGGGTCTTCGGTCATACAGGAGGGTCTCGCAGAGTACCAGCTTGTTCCGACCTTTCAAAAATGGATCTCTGAACAGGGCCACGGGAACCAGAAACATTTCGGACTTGGCGCCGGCGTCCGCCCATTGGTACGTCCCTAACGCGCAGTATGTCCACTCGGGGCAATCTGCCACGATGAAGAAAGAGTTAGTCGGTTCAAGAATTCTCTGGCAACAAGTTTCTTTTCAAGCGTGTTCAGAATGCGGAACACATTCTAGGCATGTGCTGTAACTCTCTTTTGTGTATATGAGACCCGAGCATTCGTGCACAGCCCAAGTGACTCAGCATTTTCGGCCTGGATGGTAAGCGTTGAAAGGTGTGTTACTGTTCCCGAGAAAAAAAAGAACAGGGTTTTTCGGCCCAGATAGTAACTAAACTGTGTATCGCAGGAAGCGCGAACCCCGTAAGATTGTGAAGCTAGCGGTTGAGATAGAACGCGAAGGTTTGAAAATATGACGTTGCGTGAATAAAAAAAATAATCGAAGAAAACGAAATTTCTCTCTGAGCCGACGTCCACCTAAGCCTAGTATCGCCAAAGCAAGAAAAGATATTGTCAACGCCTGTGAGATTTATATCAGTGAAAAACACCGGTCAAGAAGAAAGAGGTAGGATAATGATTTCTCTCTTGCTGAAAAGCTTATTTCACTGAAATAGCCGCTACAGGCGCTCACGATGTCGATTCTTGTTTTGACGACATTATAGTCTAAGGTGGACGTCGACTCATAGCGAAATTTCGTTTTTCTCGAGTATCTTTTTTGATCCAGCTAACGTCATGTTCTCAAACTTTCGGATTCTATACCAACCACAAGCGTTACATTCTCACAAAGTACCAGCTTTCTACGATGCATAGTATAGTTACCCGGGCCGAAAAACACGGTTCTCTATTCACGAGAACTTCCTGTGCCTTCCAGCGCTTATCATCCAGGCGAAAAGCGTCGAGTCAACTGGGCTATAGAAACGTAAGCAGCATCTGATATTATGCAGAAAAGAGTGACTGCGCTTGCGCAGAACGGGCCCCATGGCCCAGTGGGCAAAGATGGCAGTAGGCAGGAGGTGATTATTGGAAAGGTGTATACGGGGAAAAGACTAAATATTTAATTAAGTCGGTGTTTATAGCATTTTTGATGTGCACCCAAAGAAATACAACCATTAAAAGCGCAAGCAGTTCGAGAATGAGTATGTAGGGAATGGTACGACATGATATACATAAAAAAAATTGTGAGCGAAAACATATACGTGCAATAAGCAATTAGTCGTCACGTGGATTATGAATGAAAGGGAAAAAAAAACGCAAGCACGCTGGTAAACTAGTCTACATAAAAAAAGGACATCAACTTACAACGTATCAAACTCTGAAAACACGTGAATTATTGTGGAAACTGCCTCCTTGTACATTAAAATTTGCAATTTACTTTTCAACTCGTGAAACTCAGAAATCTCAGGAATTAGATTTTTGCTAGGATTAAGGCGTCTGAATTGGTTTCAACAATTCCGCGATATGTTCAAGCTCCCTGCTTGGAGCGTACCTTTCGCGGTCTTGGGTTCGAAGTCCAGCGTCCTCGTCTTGGCCCGGACATTTTCCAAGGTTCCATCCACGAAGACGTAAGTAACAAAGACCACGTCATCGGGCTGTTCCAGATCCAGGTACTTCCTCAGGATCTCGGGTTTTGCAGAAGCCATCCGTCCGAGCTCGCTCTTCCTCCGCTGAAATCCCAACACCGGTGCCCAGACTCGGCTGAAAGTAAACTCTCGAGCGAGCGCAACGTCAATAATGGATAAGTGGCGCAACTTGATAAAGTGATTCTGTTCTGGACAACTCGATCTTCTTTCAGAGATGAAGGTGTGAATGAATGAAGGACGCCTTGCAAAATCGTCACGCACTATCGCGGGCAATGTGAGCTGAAACAGACCTTACCCTTTTAAGAGCCACGCTCGAGTATACTCGGACGCGTTTTAATTAATTAATTTATTTTATTTATTTATCTATTAATACTACCAGTTCCGTTCGTAACTTTAGTAGAGAGGTTACATAGTTTTGAAGGCAATGCGTTAGTTGGTGGTGCACTTTAGAAACAAACAGTTGCGCAGGTTTCAGCTTCGATTTGCGCCCTGTCCCAACTGGGCTGTCGATTTTACTGTTGCGTGCCGAGCAATGTTTTGTATTTTGTGATAACACCCGTTGACAACACGTAAACATTTTTTTTTTATAAAGGATTTCTGTTTCGGTTTGCTCCTTTGTTGTTCCAGACAGGCGAATTTATGACATTCAACCTCACGCTTTATGAAAAACACTGATATTTAAAAAATTAGTAATAAAATAATTTGACACTAGTCAAAATGAGAAAACCCCGTTCCGAGTGAAAGAAAAAAATTGACGGTTAAGGCCACTGGAAAAGAATGACTCCAGGGTGCGAGGCCGGGGTGGCACTTTGCACGCCGTGTCTAGAAAAGTATAATTTGAGAAAACTATATCCTATACGCATGGAGACATCAAATACCTTTCGGCCCATAGATCAGTGTGTCCTCGGTAAATAAATATACCTCGTAAATCATGCTACATTTTCTCTGCGTATGGAATCAAAATTTAAATTCGACAAGCAAGAAAAAAATCTTTCAGACTTTGAAAGGGCGCTGGTCCTAACTAGTAATGATATGCGAAGTTGAGCTCCAATACCTCTGACTATTTGACAAATTGAGAGACCGCAGACGCAGGAAAAAAGAACCCATCTAATGTTTCCCCAGTTCATATTCTCCGCGAAGGTAGAATTCACAGCACTGTTAGGGCAAACACGTACGACTTGACTTTTTTTAAATATTTTGCTTCGATACAGTATTAACGGGCACTAAACTTTACCGGCCGTTACTGTACTGCCTAGCCATTTTCCACCACGCTAGTATGGTGTTAATGGCAGCCTTTAAATTTTAAAACAAAAAGAGAAAAAAAGGAACTCGTGATTGCTTCTTCGCGCTAATGATGTCGCGCTGTGTGCAGGCTCTTACTATTATTGCTACGATTGCTATATTGCTATCATAAAAAATAATAATAAACCGCTTCTGCGGCTGCGAAGTTAGAACCAAGAGCCGCCCAAAATGAACACTCTCATAATTTTATATATCGGAGATAATGATAATCAAACAAGCGAGGTATACATCGAACTTTGTTATAGAAAAAAGCGAAAGGATAAGAATGTGGAGCTCACCCTTGCTATCACGAATTTAAGTTTTTCTTTTTTTTTATTATTACTTTTACATTTCCTTAGATTGTAGTCACAGCTTCCACTACTTTGGTGTTTTTCCTCGTGCCTCGGAGTTCACACTGCGGCAACTTCCGGGACGTTTATTTTTTTTTTCTTTATCTGTACGGTGGCTGGTTTCGTAAGGGGAGGCGTCGTGACTCGCGACCATGATTAATGTTTTTGAAAGCAACCGAAATTAATTTCAAAGCTATGATTGCGGCACACATACCTGAAGGAGCAATGCAGTTCCCGGAAATGCTTTGAGGATATCGCTTGTGGCTTCCTAGTTCGATGCACCCAGTCGCCTCTCGCCCTTAGAGTCGATCGGAGTGCCTACGTACATATCTTTATAGAAGCCTGTGTCTACGCGAGGGTAAGAGAACGAGGAAGGGGAGACAAACCGGTGCCGTGGGTTGCGTGTAAGGCAAGAAGGGAATACTATATATATATATGAGAGAGGGAGAGAGATAGAGAGAAAGAGCAAGAGAGAGAGAAAAACGTAGCGCAGGATGCCGTAAAGTATAAACGGCAGAAAAACGTACTTGAGACGGTTGTTTGGAGTCTTATACCATATTGTTCGTAAAGTCATGAGACGAAATATTGACACACCTTGGCTACATCACGTGGCCCATGACGTCAAGAGATTATGCTAATTCGAGACACCTGGTCTCCTTGAAGAGCCCCACGATGGACTCGACACAGTTATCGCCACAAAAGCCGAGTCATTTGGGGCCTAATTTGAAAGATAAGCCCCCAGCTTAAACCCAGCCGGGGAGAAAGAGACGCGTACAATACTGGAAAACACGACTGAACAAAAGCGGAAAAGCAGCCACAAGGACAGCAGGCGCCAAATGCTCGGCGAAGGACAAAATAAGTAAACGCAAAGCCGGAAAAAAATATTACAATTGAGAAAACAGGTTACGAGGTGCCACTTTTCAGTTTAAAATATTAGGACGACCTCCACATACAACAAAGCGTGGGTAGCCTGTAGCCTATGGAATGTGTACGCTCACACAAAACTCAAATGATCGTCTCAAGTACGTTTTTCTGCCTTTTATATATACATATAATCGAGAATATGATGATGATTTAATCGTACTTGATAGAATGAATCAATGTCTTGCGAAACCCCCGAAAGCCAAAATAAACGGCGGCGCCAGGCTCCTGGCTCCGCTTTTTATTTTGGCTTTTGGGGGTTTCGTAAGACATTGATTCATTTGATCAAGTACGGTTCAATCATCTTCATATTTTCAATTATTTCTCCTTCGGAGACCGCCGCACGATGACGAAAAATTCCCGTGGTATATATATACCGGGTGTTCATTTTTAATTCGAACAGATTTATTTTAAAAAATCCGTAAAAGATGCACTGATACGGTTTGTGCAGGTGAGTTATGCGGCCAGGGGTACATTATGTGGGTGGCTAATCGTTGCGATAAGTCGGCTAATTAATTAAAATTCGTTAATTAACCTTTTGATTAGTGGAAATAAACATATGGTTCCAATTGGAAACTTAGAGAGCGTCATCGAAAACCACTAAATCAACTCTTTTTAGAACGACTTGAAGCTCGTGAGAAACTCGGGGGCGCGCCAAAGTTACCACTTGTGAAGCAGGCGCAAAGCCAGCAGTTGCGGAACGCGATAATGATCTAATCATCAGCGTTCCGCCACTGCTGGCTTTGCGCCTGCTTCACAAGTGGTAACTTTGGCGCGCCCCCGAGTTTCCCACGAGCTTCAAGTCGTTCTAAAAAGAGTTGATTTAGTGGTTTTCGATGACGCTCTCTAAGCTTCCAATTGGAACCATATGTTTATTTCCACTAATTGAAAGGTTAATTAACGAATTTTAATTAATTAGCCGACTTATCGCAACGATTAGCCACCCACATAATGTACCCCTGGCCGTATAACTCACCTGCACAAACCGTATCAGTGCATCTTTACGGATTTTTTAAATAAACCTGTTCGAATTAAAAATGAACACCCGAAGTATATATATATATATATATATATATATATATATATATATATATATATATATATATAGAAAACACTGTACGCGAAACCCGGAAATCAATCCAAGAAGAAAGAAGGTTTGGGAACTGATGATCGCTGTTTGACAAGGCCACGCACGGCTGGATGAGACCTTGACTGCGCATCGCAGTTTCCTCGTTCGTAATTTTCTTACGCTGATCATATTGGGATTTCTTTTTCTTTTAATATATAAACAGGTTTTCCGCTTTGTGCGTCTTCGTCTGTCTTAGAGCCAGACAGACAGCACACATTGATATCGGGTGTTCTAGGGTGGTCAGTTGGGCGAGTTGGTACTCGCGCAAGGGTATCATTGCGCTCGTCTACTACTTGTTTAATGCGTAGTGCAGTAGGCGCTATGGGACAATGACACTATTGTTACGTGACGTCAATTCGCCATTTTGTTGTTCTTGAAACGTACAGGTCTCTGTACACCTGGCTTAATGGTTTTATTTGACGAGGAGTGTGAGGGAAAGAAGAAGGGTGAGGTGGGGTGACGATGATTAAATGTACTCGACAATCCCTGGGACCGGAGGAGTGCGTCCAGGGATGAATACACTTGCTTTGATAATAATATGCCATAAGACTCCAGCACGGTGGTTCTTGGTTTGGTCCATTCACCCAAAAAGGTTTTTGTCTCCGGAGTTCAGGTGTTGTCCTTTAAACGTGTTTATTGATAGGAAGGGTTACGTCGCAACCTATGGACAACAAATTGAGCAGTCCCGCGTTACTCCGCGGTACATGTCACAACGAAAGCTGCGATACGTCACTGTGTGGAGTCGTTGGGCATCGGTGACGCGTTCACACATTGTGAGGTGCGTGAACAAAAAGAGTTCGGGACACAATAGACATCTGACCGTTTTGTTCCGAACGCTTTTGTTTCTTTTGTGTGTCCCTGAGCGCGTGAAAGTGCGTCTCTCGCGGCACGAGCTCTTGGCACTGACAGTGCTGCGACGGCATTTTGTCGCCATCGTAGAGAAAGCGCGTGCAGTGGGCATCGGGTACTACAAAAACCGTAAAGGCTGGTTCACACATTCGCAACGGTTGCGTTCGCACGGAACCGAAACGACCTTAGCGAAGAAAGACACCGCAACAACCGTGACTCATAGATGGCTTCGCGAAGCTACCCATTGCATCGCTTGCCATTTCTGTGTACGGCAAACGCTTGTCCCGGTGACTTTGTCGTTCCGGTCGTTCCGGTTGCATGCGAATGCAACCAACGCAGATGTGTGAACCAGCCTTAATTAAGGATAAAACGGGTTAACGCTGTGGTGTTGTTCTGTGCTAACGCCTCCGCGTCGCGCGCAGCGGACCCAGGTTCGATTCTTGAGGGCGACGGACGATCGTTTTCAAGGATTCGGCAACATCGATGACGGACGCCCTAAGCCCCACTGCGCCAACTACAGCATCAACAAACGACTACAACTACATCAACAGCTACAACATGAACAACGAACGTCATTTCCAGGGGTGGTAAGAGTCCGTAGCGACTATCACTGTAAAATCATGTCCGCGCGATGAAACCAGGGTTGAGCAGAAATACTCAAAAATGTATTTGGAAATACAAATACTGGGATACATTGAAATAGTAGCCAAAATACTGATACTAAAATTCATCTGTAAAAATGTATCGCGATACGTATCGGAAATACATTTTAAATAGAGGCAAAAAGTCTTTGGAAATACAAATACAGGAATACATTTTAGGGAGGGCAGAAATACAAATACAGAAATACTGATACTGCAATACATTTTTCACATTTGTTAGAGACGCCAACTGAGATGAAGCTTGAAGTTTGAAGTGGAAGTTTTTGATCCCGAAATTACTTTCCCGTAGGCTTGGCACTTTGCCTTGAAGGTAGTGGTTTCGGACGACGAGGAGTCTTCAATGGGCTAACAAAAAAAACGTTCCATCAAGGACTGACCGCGGTCCCTTCCCTGACATCCTGTCTGTCTGACGAGGGATGCGAAAAGACTTCGACCTCTAAATAAATTCTATGTCACCCTAAATCCCATCAAAACGTCACCACGCCCCTGTCCAATAAGGACGTCCCTGCCAACATTGATCACATGACGTCACGGTGAAATGAACTGGTATTCTTTATCTCTAGGTGTGGCCTTGAACATGAAACTTTACCACGCTGGTGTATGAAAGTACAATAGATACTTTCGTTGTAGGTTACCTCGTTGAAGATCGTGCAGGCAGTGTCATTTGGAATTTTCTAGAATAGTGGACCACCTGAAGCATCCTGGAACATGTGTCTCATCTTCTGTTACGGTTGAAAAAACGATACGATGGCATCCCTGTTGTGAAGGTCCTTCCTGCCAGACCCTCCGCCACCGACGCATGGATTGCAGTCATCAAGTTTCGCCTAGCATCACCCAAACAGAGACCTCGTGGATTGCGACCAGATATTGCCGGCACAGGTGCAAGCTCTCCGAGAAACAGCGCGCTCGAGACGAGTCGCAGCTGTACGAAGTCTGGGTCGGCACAGCGAGGCCACGTCTGGCCTCCTTCCTGGGTTTCGGATCCCCAGAGCAGCGGGTCACGTTCACGTCGGCTGATGACGTACCCGTGAGCCGTGCAATATTACAGGCGCAGCCGCAGACGCATTCGAATATGTTGTGTTGAACTTCACTGCGTGATTCATCCTACTATTTCAAGTCAACCACCGCCAGGCTCGTGCTGCAACGAACTGTGTGTGACCCAGCTTTGCCGGCTGGGTGTACTGTGTACGCTAAGGCAAGAGATACATTTATAAGCGGGCATTGGATGCCAGCAAACAATGACTCAAGAAATTCCTACCTAAGGACCTGCGGCAGAAGATGCTCTGACTCCAATCCTGGCACGCCACCTGGTTCGAGTCCCCGACTACGCAACACTTCTCAGAAGAGAGAGGAGGACGCATAGAAAAATAGTTTGGAGAATCGGAAGGAACCTTGGTCAGCATAGCAACAATGCCCCAGCATCTCCTTAACCCTGATGCCCTGAGAAGTAAAAAAAGAAAAAAATGCGTTCGGATCTGTATTTTTTTTTTCGGGGGGGGGGGGGGGAGTATTTCTCAAGAAATGTAACGAAATACATTTCATCCTGATTGTATCGCGATACAAAGAAACATTCCAAAATGTATTTCGATACAGGAATACAGATACTGGTGAAAACAATGTATCGCGATACAGAAATACAGATACGAAATGTATTTCTGAAATACTATCGCGATACATTTGTATCGCGATACTGCCTAACCCATGGATGAAACTTATATTGGCCTCGGTGCACCGCGTATTTCACTGTGTCAGAAGTACTCTGGTGACGCTTAAATGAAGCTCCTTCGAACGCTCGCCCTCGGCATCGCGCTCAGGGCAGATTATGACTCAACATAACGTGGTGGACAATGGACATCATAACGTCAATGACAACACCCTATATTGTGGGCACTATTGCGGCGAGATGTTTCGGTGGCGCCCTCGTTCGGTTACCCTTCGTGACGTCATTACCTTGTGAACAACAAGTTCGATGGTGTTTGTAATAGGCATGGTGGAAGCCTGGAAGTCATAGCGCTCTCAAAGCAACACCGCGAACACTGTCAAACTTGAAGTTCTTGCATTCCTCTTATTTCCGTCGATGAGAAATCCTTTGCTGACGTCATAGTCAGCATTCGCCAATTGGGGTGGGCCGACCACAGCGACGCTTTCGATCGCTTCACGTCGCCAGTAATCGTCTCGGAATGGCGCGTGATTACTGATTAAAAAATTACTGATTAAATCAGTAATTTTTAGAAAGACTTTGAGCGCGTGAGAAGCGCAGTAGTGCGCTGAAATTACCACTCGTGGAGCAGGTACAAGGCTGGGGCTAGATAAGAGACGGAAAAATTGCGCGGGCGCCTTACCGAAACCGCTAGCCTTGTACCTGCTCCACGAGTGGCAACTTTAGTGCACTACTACGCTTCTCACGCGCTGAAAGTCTTTCTGAAAATGACTGATTTAGGGGTTTTGGACGACGCTCAGCAAGTTTCTAATTGGAACGATATGTCTATTTTGACTAATTAAAAGTTAATTAGTGAATTTTAATTAATTAGCCGACTTATCACAAGGATTAGCCACCCACATAATGTCCCCCAGGGCGTATAACTCACTCGCACAAACCGCATAAGTGTAGCTTTCATGGCTTTTTTTTTTAAACAAATCTGCAAGAATAAAAAAAACACCTTTGTGTATATATATATATATATATAGTATATATATATATATATATATATATATATATATATATATATATACACACAAGGCTGTTTTTGGAAAATTGCAAAAAAACGGAACAAAACGGCAAAACACGAGAGCGTTACCCTCTAGCGTCCTGCACAGTATAAACATCTCATGCCATGGTAGCTCGGAACGTCGCTAGGGAGTCGAAACAAAAATGGCACCGCCTGTCGGTGCCAAGCACATACAGTGATTCGTTTTTTTCATTTGAAGGAAGCAATGCCAAGGATATCCATTCCAATCTGGGAGCGTTGTTCGGGGACAACGGCCCAGTTTAATCACACTTTGGTTAAATGGCTCAGACGCTTCCAGTGTGGCCAAATAAAAAGAAAGCATTTCAAAAACAGCGACCAAGTGATTGCTGAAGTGGAGCGATTCCTGAACACTCAAGACAAGGAGTTCTATAACAATGGCTTCTGACATGCGGTGTATCACCAGAAAAAGTGGGTAACTTTTGGTGGGGAACAAGTAGAGATAGTCTCAACTCCTATTCGAGTTTGATTGTTGAATCTCTATTCCTTCGTGACAATAATACGAACTTTATGAACGCCCCTCGTACGTCTGAACCAGTCCCGCGCAGCAAAAAAGCGCACGATCGCGGCGCATTCACTGTGTCTGACTGGTTTATTACGGTGCGTTTACACTTGCGGGTTTGCTGGCGGATTCGCTGGCGGATCCGCGCCGGCGGCGGCGAGCGGATTGTTCGCAGCCGGGTGGCGAAATCGACTCGTCGTTGGCGGAAAATCCAGATATGGGTCCGGGACCGATCCATATTTTCTTTCAGCAACGAGTGGATATCGGCACCCGGTTTCAAAATTAGCTCACCGTCGGCGCGGATCAGCCATGCGAATCCGCAAGTGTAAATGCACCCTTAGTCGGTGACGGCAAAAGCACCGAGGCGATGAGCGCCTTAAAGATGTACTTTTGGCCCTGCTTGATGGACTCTTATGAGATCGCGTCGGCTGCGCTGTCGGACTTAGAGAGTTTTGGGAACCGTACGGTACGATGGTACGATGGGTCATCCGGTACGCACTGCGCATGTGCTACCGCAGAAGACTCGCAGGATGTCTCCTGTAGCCACAGAAGACATCCCCAAGACCGCCATCACGACACCATTTGGCCTGTTTGAGTTCACTCGCTTGCCATTTGGGGTAAGAAATGCCGCACAAATTTTCAGAGATTTATCGACGTCGTGACACGGCGACTTAACTTTTGTTTTCGCTTACGTCGACGATATTCTTCTCGCAAGTATACATCACCAAAGGAGCATCTCTATCATCTCCGGCTCCTGTACGAACGCCTTCGAGACTACAACCTCATCATAAACGTGGACGTGAGTTCAAAGTTCCTTCGTTTAAACTTTTAGGACATATGGTGGACAAACAAGGCATTCGACCACTAACGACGAAAGTCAAGGCCATCTCTGAGTTTCCTCGCCCTGAATACCTCCGTCAACTGCGTTGTTTTCTGGGGTTGGTAAACTTTTACCGCCGTTTTATACCACATTGCGCGACCATCCTCCGACCTCTTGAAGCAATGCTCATGCAATCCAAGTCTCCAGCAGCTACACACTTCTTGGAATCAAGAGGCCGACAACGCTTTCTCCGCTGCCAAGAATAGTTTAGCCGAGGCGACACTGATGGAACATCCTCAACACGATAATCTTAAAAGTATCATGGTAGACGCTTCCGGAGACGCCGTCGGCGCTCTGGTACAGCAGTACCTTGGTGGAGCATGGAAACCGCTCGGTTTTTTCCTCGAAGAAATTGACCAGCACCGAGCAACGGTACAGCGCTTTTGGCCGATAGCTATTAGCTCCCTACCTGGCGTGAAACATTTCAGATATTTTCTAGCAGGGCGCCAATTCATCATCTTCACGGACTACAAGCCGTTGACTCGTGCTTTCAAGCTGCCAGAACCAGTTACTCTCCAAGAGAGGTCAGGCAGCTCGCTTTCTTGGCAGACAATTCCACAGACATACGATGGGCCGAAGGCATGCAAAATATCCCTGCAGACACGCTTAGCCGCACTGCTTCAGTCAACGCCTCCGATTTGTCGTGGAAAACGTTCGCTAGACTGCAGCATCAGGACGAAGAGCTCTACGCCACTCCTCAACCTCTCTACAGCTCACGGACGTTCCTCATTTTTCGTCAGACATCACCACTGTTTGTGACACTTCCACAAGCAGGCAACGGCCGTTCGTCCCTGCAGAGTTACGCCGACGAGTTTTCAACTCTCTTCATTCTCTCGCTCACCCTGGAAACCGAGCATCTCAAAAACTGGTCGCGGAACGCTGCGTCTGACCGGGCATGAACAGCGACGTAGGGCACGAGCATGTTCGCCGGGCTAGCGAGCAAAACCGCATCGGCACGCCTTAACTCCACCTGCCAAGTTTCTGCCTCCGCACAACCGTTTTGAAAAAAGTCCACATTGATCTCGTCGGACCTCTACCACCCTGCAAAGGCTAGCGATACGTCTTCACGATTGTTGACCGGTTCACTCGTTGGCCGGAAGCAACACCAATTCAAGACATCACAGCCGAGACCGTTGCAACAGCTTTCATCAAAACCTGGGTCGCGCGCTTCGGAACACCTATCGAGGTCGTCACAGACAAGGGACGACAGTTTGAATCGGCCCTTTTTAGATGCCTCTCTGAGCTACTAGGAACACACCACACACATATGGACAACTGACTATCATCCGCAAGCCAATAGACTTGTTGAGAGATTTCACCGTCAACTGAAAGCTTCTGTTATGACTCACCAAGATCCAGCTCGTTGGTTAGAACTCCTTCCTATCATTCGTCTTGGTTTTCGTGCGGCTGTCAAAGAAGACCTAGCTTGTTGCCCAGCCCAACTTGTCTATGGCACCTCACTTCGTTTGCCGGCCGAGTTGGCAACCCCTTGTACCCTACACCAGCACCTCCCAAGATCGAGACATACGTCGAGAGACTACAGAATATCTTCAAAGAGATCAGGCCAATACCCACCGGGGCAAAAGCAACAACCAAACCATTCATCAACAAAGACCTCCGTGAAACAACCCGTGTTTTTCTCAGGACAGATACGGTACGACGCTCTCTTCAGTGACCCTACACCGGACCCCATCTTGTCCTTGCGGGAAATTAGAAAAATTTCACCATCAAGATTGACGAATGAGAGGAAGTGGTTGCCAGCCACAGACCGCCTCAAACCGGCCTACCTCGAGGCAATCCCAACATTGTGTTTAGACGCCGAAACACAGTACTCATCGAGGCAGGCAGCTTCCGCCAGCCCATCCACTTTTCCTCCACGACTTCAACACAAAATTGTTCGTTGGAGCGACTCCGTCTCTGGGGAGGGGAGTCATGTGGTGACAGAGCAGCAAAGAAAAAGACGTCCATCGGATACGAGAGCGCGGGGCTAAAAAACGACAAACGCGTGACGAATAAAAAAAAAAAGTCTTGGCCCGAGCTTTGTCGTGTTCGGTTCCTTTCCTTGCTTCGCCCCCACAGATCTCTCTCTCTCTCTCTCCTCTCTCTCTCCTCTCTCTTTCGCTACAGCTACGGTGCCACATGCGAAATAATGTCAATATTTGCTGTTGAATCCACCGCAACTGCTCGTGCGTAAAACATATATGCTTCCAAGAGTATGGGATTGAGCTGCGACGCCTGCTGTTGACGGAGACTCCTCGTCCGTACTACACACTCCGTTCACCCCGAAGCCGACAGTGCGGCGGAAGATGTACGCGTTCGCCGAACCAATCGTCCGCCTCCCTTTCATCGCCTGACCCCGCCCTCTGCGCGTGGACGTGGGAGGAAGCGTGATCACGTGACGAAAGGTGGACACACGGCTGCTCCAAGGTGCACGTAGCTTCCCGCACTGTCAGCTTGAGCCGCGGTCAAACTGCTAACAGATCCTACGAACGACAGCCTGCAGACACTGCCCGTAGTGTGTTTCTCACTTGTATGACCGTCCCATCACATTAATAAAAATTAAAAAAAGCTCGAGGTATGTACATTTAAAGGGGCCCTGCAATCATATTTAAGCGTCTACCTTGTTTGCGGTTTCCACGTCCCTCAGGGTTCGGGCAAGCCAGCGGGCACGGAGAGAGTAACTAAATATCAGTGCGTCATATTTTAATCGGACGACAAGGAAACCTCCTCCACCTACGGGGGCGACCCGCGGTGCCGAAAGCGCGCGATATGTGAAGTCTTTGGTCCTGGGCTTACTACTGGTCAGAGCCGCTAAAAGCTTCTTTTTAGTCGAAATACAAAATATAAGTGGCGCGAACAGTTTCAATTATTTATAAAAGTACTTTTGTTCATTATTTTAGATCAGAAAAGAAACAAATGCAGTTTATAAAGTACGGAAACAAGAAATGACCCGTCGACATACCCGCCACCAAGCGGTGGAAAAGGCGGCGCATACTAGAAAAGTGTAGTGGGATCAGGCACCGACGAGCGGCGAGCGTAGAAAGGTCCCAAATGTGACGCGGCGGCGTTGCGGTCGTATACGGGCTCGAGGATCCGACCGGTTCCGTACGTCCCGAAGGCCTTCGGCGACAAGGTTTGGCTTACGGTTTGCCCGTTTGGCGGTATGGCAGCGCGAAGTGGCTCCCGTTCTGAACTGATCTTTACCCCGTGTTTGCTGTCGTTTGTGGCCAATGAAGTGTCATGCCGCATTAGTGTTTAATCGCGCAGCAAATGCAATGCGAGCCGCTCTGGCTGCCCGCTTCATACAGCCTATCCAGAACATGCTTTAGTGGCGCCCTCTCGAGCCGTCGACACGGAATGCGGCAGCCGTGAGCGCTCGCTGAGCCCACTACCCCTCCTCTAGTTCACGGCCACTCAAGCGACCAAGGACGTCATGAAGGTTTTTTTTTTTGCTTGTTTTTATAATTTTAATTGGCCAATACCTTTTCAAATAAAGCGAAATTCGAGAAAATAAAAGTTTCATTAAGTTACTACGTTCAGTGCGCTCAGGTTCGGTGCAAATTAAAAACCAGTAAAAAAGTCCTTGCAGGGCCCCTCGAATCACTTCTTATGAGTTGTGAATGCGAAAGCACGAATGTCGTTCTTGCGCGCGTCCTCGTGAAGTTGCCGCGCCTCGCTGACATCGGCCGTGCCGCCGCGGAGGCACCGAATCTGCTGTAGGAATCGGCTGGCGCGCTCGGGCGGCGGCACGGCCGCCCGAGTGCGCCAGCCGATTCCGGCGAGCTGGCGGCACGGGCACGCAGCACCATCGACTGGCGCTGATTGAAACTGACGCGCGGCGGCCTCCCTCTGCTTTTTTTACTTGCCGTTTTGCGTGGCTTGTTGCGCGGCTTCAAAACTGGGATGCCTCAGATCACGGCTTCACGAATTCATCTGCCGTTTGGCGCGGCTGATGACGTCGGCTCGCTCTATGGAACAGTTAATGCTTTCGCATTCAAAAAATACTGTCTGTGGACATGCTTGAAGCATACGTATGTATGGAGTACACAAATACTTCAATCATGCTTGAGGCTTATTCGTAAAGTGGAAGTTCTGCAGTATTTCCGAGATGAAATATGCGTACAATCTATGAGAAACGGTCGTTCATAACATTGTCATATTAGCATTCGAGCCCATGATAAATAAATGACGCAAAGGAAAGTAGGAGATGTACGTTAATCGCACGCATGATCCAGGATTATGCGGAGCGCAAGTTCGTCTGCTTCTTGTGAAGCAGACGATGATGTCAGAACACCGTGCTCTTATTGGTGGATTGAAAAATAAAAGTTGGTAGACCACTAGGCATCTAGCATTGAGGTCTACCCACTATCCTTCCAATCAAAGCCAATCAGAACTCGGCGTCGTCCGACAACACCGCCACCCCTGCGCAGGAAGCAGACGAACTTGCCCTCCGCGTCTCTTGCGACGTCTTGAAACCGGATGCGCTGCAGCGGAGCAGGTCCTAAGACGTCGCAAGAGGCTTCAAAACCGGTCTGGTCTCTCTCCGTCCTACTCGGTCGCAAGAGTGTGAACGGGCCTTTAAAGGCCCGTTCACACTCTTGCGACCTCTTAGAACCTGGTGCCTTGGAACCTCTTAATATCTCTTACCACGAGAGGACACACTGGCGCCATCTATTGGGTAGCAGTGTAAACTTGGCGGTCCGGCATATTTTCTATTTCTCTCGCGCATTATCCTTTCTTTCTTGGTTCGAAAAACTTTTGTGAACGTTATAAACGAGCCTTTCTGATAGGTATTACGCACATTTGCGATTTCGGCGATTTCAGCCATTGTGGTACCGCGGTGTGACAATTGCGCTCCTTATAGTCATTGAAGAAACGCAGGATGTGGAAAGTTTCGAGCGTCTCATTATGGCTCCACAGCCAATGGGATCGCGAGATTAGCCGAACAAAATGCACAAGAACCAATCACAGAGCAAGGCGCGTGAACATAATAGGCCGCACTCTGCGTTTCTTTAGCATTGAGTGACTATAGTTCGTGGATGATAGACTCCGCAATAAAGATGCTTGGTTACAACTTCAATTTATGGAAAGATAACGCAAGCCTATAAAAATAGTCTTGTTTAAGAAAAGTAGAGTTACTTACGCGTCACATAGAACTGTTGAACGTCGATCATCCAGGCGACCGCCATTTTAATAGGTCGTGAAGGTTGCGAACATATACTTCACCACACAGCAGTGAGAAAACCAATAATTGATCTTCACCTTAATACCTTCATCAGTTCGTCCAATGAGATCACTCCGATGGGCACGTGGTAACGGTGGCAAATAGAGAAGGACGCCCTTTCTTATTGGCTACACGGGATACCAATGAGTGAAGTTCGGATGGATACGCGTGAAGGTAGACGTGGTGCGATGGTTTTCGCCACACCCTAAAAAAAGGCCTGTGTGCACTTTCTTGCAGAAGGTGGAAACAGCCAAGCACGGAGAACAGTAGAAGGGTACCAGCAAATGACGTAGCTCGAAATCATTCCTTTTTTGCGTATGGTAGTTCAACACATTCTGCAGCAAAGGCGGAAAATTGGGCCAGCTGGTAAACGTTGTACAGTCTCCAACATTTTGCTAAGGCAGTTTACGCGGCCGTGCAAAACTAGCGTTGGCCTTATGCACTTTATTTTTAGAAGGAGCATAGAGAAAAGGTTAATTTATTCCCTCCCCCCAAGCAAAGTGGGCCTGCCTGAAATGAATCCTTCAGAATTGCCCGAGACTGCGTCGTTGAACGGGTCGTTCATACTGTGGGAGGTTGTGCATGATGGGGGCGAACAGCTCATAGAGCGCGGACGAAGACAAAATAATGACAGAACATTGCTGTACTTACAGCTGAAATTTAATAACCGGTAAGGCACAAAAAAAAAAGACAAGGTTGGTTAGATTTAAAGAAACAGATATGTACAGACTCGCTAAAAAGGCACCGCGTTATTTTTTTAGCTTTTCATCTCCATCGTGGCCTGCCGATTACGAGACGGAATGTCCAACGAGCCTGAATGTCCAACGAGACGGAAGATCCAATAATGGATATTCAGGCACGTTGGACATTCAGGCGCGTTGGACATTCCGTCTCGGTTGGACTCTTCCGTCTTGTTGGACATTCAGGCCCGTTGGACATTCCGTCTCGGTCGGATCTTTTGTCTCGAAGGACATTCAGGCTCGTTGTGCATTCCGTCTCGATTGGATCTTTCGTCTCGTTGGACATTCAGACACGTTGGACATTCCGTCTCGCATGTCACGTGCTAGAATAATTTGTCTTGTTAAATATACAGACTTGTGTGTGATATTTAATCTGCGTTTCTGCAGGCATTGGCCTATTTTCGTCATACTATAGAATGTCGTGCCACTGAAGCCGACGTTGACGGACCGACAGAGAAACAGAGCAGACAGAAATATTCTAATTTTATCTATAGGAAGGCATGATGGTTACATGATGGTTAGTTAGCTGAGTGCCGATGCGCAGCTTTGTTCCAATCTGATTAAAGGTGCCGATAGTACGACGTCAAATGCTCCTTTCATATTGACAGTTCAGATGTTTCGAATGTTTCGATGACATAGGTCAGCCAATTTGAAATATGCAATAGGGATCCGGTGTCCAAGTGTTCTGGTGCGTCGCAATTGGGAGACGTCTATGAAAGCCGCGCTTCAGTTCCCAGGAATTTCTAGTTCAGTCCTCATCCCAGCCCGTTTCGATCTATAGATGAGCTATACGTACGGAGACCCGCTTTGTAAACACATGACCGCCCGCCAGCGCCACTGACTATGCGCATAGCCAATATTTAATTTTTTGAGAAGAGCTTTGGAAGCTGTTGGTGCGAGGCATCAGCAGTTTTCACAAGCTTAATTTCGCACTAATAAAAAAAATATAGATATCTTCTTTTTTTTTAAATAAAATCTACATCTAACGCGCCTATAAATGCAGCGGCGGTGGTTGGGGGCGGGACTCCACAATTCAGGAGTAAATGCAAAATCATTGTGCGAATTTGACAAATTCTTATTTTTGTTCTTTGGAACAGACAATTACCCACTATACACTTCAGTTGTCAGTAGTTTATACACGCTCTAGTCTGTATGTCACAGACTAGAGCGATAATACTGGTATCATTCAGTACGCAATTTGTTTGCCTGTGACATGCATAGTGGTTTTCAGAAGCCCATGTAATTTAACTGGATTCTGGAAGCACTCCGAAGCTCGCGATCCTGTCGAGGTAGCTTGACTGCTGATAAAGGACGCGAACCGAGAAGATCTCCACACCGAAACGTCCGGTTCCCGTTGGATATTCAAACTCGTTGGATATCCAGGCTCGTTGGACATTCCGTCTCGGTTGGATCTTTCGTCTCGTTGGACATTCAGGCACGTTGGACATTCCGTCTCGATTGGACCTTTCGACTCGTTGGACATGCAGACTTGATGGACATTCCGTCTCGATTGGATCTTTCGTCTCGTTGAAACATTCCGTCTCGCCTGTCACGTGACCGATTGGATATTCAGGCTCGTTGGACATTCAGTCTCGTTGGACATTCAGGCCATAAGCGTGGCCTGCTGTGTCCCGGTCTTTGTTAGCATGATCCGGCTATCGTCACTGAAAGGGTGAGAACGGCAGGGAGGAGTTTCAGTTGTGCCGCCTCCAGGACGAGCATTCTACCTTCGACAATGCTTCGACGTCTCGTGCACCTCAAGCGCGCATGCGCAAGTAAAGCACGGCGGAAGGCATGGAGCTTGTGCTGGAGGCCTAGCTTTTGAAAGAGACGCCCTGCCGTTCTCACTCTGTCAACGACTATAGATAGTGTACATTTTTAGAGTGCAGGTGGCGCTCAGGGTCCTTCGCGGGAAACCATACGTGCAGGATGTCGTGAAAGTGTTCTCGAAAACGCGTATAACTCCGAGTCAGGCGTCGAGACAGACGGTTTTCACCAGGGTCTCGGTCGCGCGGTAAGGCTCCACGTTCGCTCCCGGCCTCCTGTCTTCCAAGTATCCTTTTCCGGCTTCGACCACCAGACGTGGAACGCGAATGCTGCCCAGGCGCGAACATTTGTCGGCTGTGAAGTCTTCGCTAGGAGTTGCTAGCATGCCGGCATTCAGACGTCGGCTGTTGGACTTTCCCTTCTGAGGATCGTAGTTGGTCAGGTGCAGTTCGGATTTTACCTCCAGCTTCTTGAAAGCCTTCAGGATGTACCTGCAAGGGTGCCGAGGCGGCGAAGACAAGATGCGATCAGCATTCATATTTAGACTCAGCATTCGGACTTAATAACTCCATTCAGATTGTCGTATACAGAGTTTCAGTGATATATCAGAAAAAGCCTGGACGACAAGGAACACAGAAATAGAGGTAATAGACCAGTGGTTCAGAAATAGTGTACAGTTCCTGAGTTTTCTGCTCCAAGTGTACGGGCTCATGAAGTGCTTTCCTTGCACAATTACTTGCGTCGAAAAGGCACTAGGCCCATTCCAAAACAAATCTATAATGTCCAAAGTCAGCACGTATTGTGGTGTGTTCTTCTATAGCACTTCAGCCTTCATGCAAACCAAATTTTCCTGCGGCTGATGGCAGTATAAACCGATGAACAGGCATCACAACACATCCGTCCATGAGGACAACATGACTTATTATATTACATCTAAACCATCTACTAGGACAAAGCTTAAATATGTCCTTTATACTGCCGGAAGTTCCTCTTTCTTGTTTCAAGAGAAGCTACAAGATCTTAAGAACTCCTTCGCGCAAGTTCTCAAGAACCCTTTCGCTACAACCGTGCGACGAGCAGTGAGCAGGTCGCTCTCGAAGTTGATTTAGACGAAGACTACCCTATCACAGTTCGAATTATACTGTCGACAATAAAGGAACGCAAGAAGAAAAAATTTTGCTCACTCGAGGCCACCGTCGTCGCGCATCTGCCTGGTGCTGAAGTTGATGTGTCCTCCGGAGCCGCACAGCTCATTACTCTGGAAGGGCTTGGGATCGAGCGACACGATGACGCCAAACTCCTCGGCCACTCTGTGGAGGATGTAGCGGGACATCCAGAGATGATCGGCAGCCTGGACTCCTGGTAGAGGTCCCACCTGGTACTCCCACTGTGACCGCGTGGGCGCAGGCCAGAAAAGGAAACCAAAACGAAACGAATAAGAACCAAGTGTAACGGCACACGAAGGCCACGAAAGTGCCAACGGGAACATCCTTCCGAGTCCTTATGAAACAACAGAACTGTTCGCTATGTCCAAAGACGGGGTCACGCTGCTCATGCACCATACTGACAGTCTGGAGACATTGTCTGAGGCTTGTCTCTTCCATGTATGGCGGTCCTGTCAGATTGGTCACACAGAAACTGTCTGCAGACATGTTCGAAGGATATGCGGTGAGCAAGTCGTCTGCTTCTTCTGCAAGGGTTGTGGTGACGTCAGGAAACGCCGAGCTCTGATTGGCTCTGATTGAAGGATAGGGGGTAGACCTCAAAGCAGCTTGCTTCGATGGTCTACCCACATCGCAACCAGAGCCAATCAGAGCTCAACGTCTTTGGGTCATTCCACGTCAAACGTCCCAGACGTTGCGCTCGACCCCTTCCGATTTCTAAAAAAAAATTCAGGGCCTTTTGCCGCAATGTCCGAAGCCTATGCCCTAAAATATTTTGGCGAAAATTTTTTTGATGACGTGAGCGCGGTTTTAACTTTTAAAAACAGCGTGAAACTAAGGCATTACTCAATAATTCATGAAAAATCAGCTTTTTAGTGAAACACCTAACAATGTTTTTTTCTTAAATTTGCACGGCTTTCGACTTACAATGTGGTTGGGCTTGTGAAGTTTTGATTAATTTAAATATAAATAAGGTGGCGTGCTGTGCAGCAGAAGAGGCGTTAAGAAGCGACGCCGGGTTGTGGTGCGACAGTTCAACTTCGAAAATTGTCTTTCTCGCTTTAAACCAAAAATTACTTTGATCAAACTTTCAGAATCAAACGGTTATCCTGATTGCTCTTCCAAATCTATCATCTTCTTTGTATTTTTACTTGGACGCACCTCAGGGTGAAATAAACGGCTGTTATAGCGTCAAAACGCACTTTTTTTGGAACATTGAGATTTTCTGTTTACTGCGAGATATTTCAATTGAGTGGTTTTAAACATTTCTTATAGATTATATACCTACAGGACAGCCGGTAAAATAGTTATATAAGCTCCGGGAGCAATTAGATATTTCTTAATAAAATAACAAAAATGTTAAAATTTTCAAAGTTCTTTCAGTTTTTTTTAATATTTAAGATTAAACAAAACTTCACAAGCCTAACCACATTGTAAGTCGAAAGCCGTGCAAATTTAAGAAAAAAACTATTGTTAGGTGTTTCACTAAAAAGCTGATTTTTCATGAATTAAGGCCTAGTTTACGCTGTTTTCAAAAATTAAAACCGCACTCACGTCATCAAAAATAATGTTCGCCAAAAATATTTTAGGGCGTGGCTACGGACATTGCGGCAGAAAGCCATGCATTTTTTCTTTTTTGGAAATTGGAAGGTGTCGAGCACAACGTCTGTGGACGTTTGACATGGAATGCCCCAAAGACGTTCAGCTCTGATTTGCTCTGGTTGAAGGATGGTGGGTAGACATCGAAGCAAGCTGCCTTGAGGTCTACCCACTATCCTTCATTCAGAACCAATCAGAGCTCGGCGTTCTGACGTCACCACAACCCCTGCAGATGAAGCAGACGAACTTGCGCTCCGCGTATGAAGCAAAAATGCTTCGAACACGTTGGGCCCGAGTCCGCAGAGTATTCTGCCATCACGTCTGCAGCGAACGCGGCGTCTTTTGTACGCTGAATGGAAAATTTACATGCATCCATCCATCCAAACTTAAAAATTCGGATGGATGAATGCATCGTGGCTGTGCCCTCTGGATCAGGCGGTGACTTGCGCCACCTGGCAAGCAAGTTCCATCTTCCGCCTAGAGAAGGCCTAGCGCTAATTTTAAGGAGTTACATCTCTCTACTATTTGTGTTCATCACCCTAATTTTGCTTGGGGTAGAGGCTGCGCTCCCAGTCGCTACTTTGGAGTAAGCGCTATCTTCCAAAAACGCTTTTTTGCACTTGTCACTGGAGGTCGCTTTTGTTAAAAAAGAAATCGGGACGATGGCGCAAATGATTTTAAGGAATAAAACAAAGTAGGAAAATGTTAGAGGAAGGGTGGTTAAGATCAAAGAATGGACAGGAGCTGTGATAGAATTGACTTATAGTACTGATATTACTATAAGTGTTAGTATTAGGGATAATATGTTTTGGATAATATTTGCCGAGGTGGCACAAATCACATTCTGCGGTCATACCTTAGCAGCGATCACCGCGATTTGAGGGTGAGCGGAGTATAGTGAATAATAATAAAGTATAAACCGCGCGTAAGCGATTTGGTGAGCGACGAGACAAACGACGGCGACGAGGACCCGCTGTCGCTCGGTCAGTCGCGCGAAGAGCCAATCCGCATGAAAGCGACGGGAGCAAGCGACCAAGGAGATAAGCGAGCGACGCTGTCACGACAAAATTGCGACCATCGTTCACGAGTGGAAGTCGCCAAGACTCTAGTCGCGTGCATGCGTAGTCTCGGTCATCCGAGGAAATGAGTACACGCGTTGGCCGTAAGCCAGGGACGTCGGAGAGATGGCGCCACGACGCAACACTTTGGAACGCTTCGTCCGCTCGCGCAGTTTACGTGGTTTTTTTTTCTTTACACTTGAAGGAGAGGAGTACTAGAGGAGGAGAGCTGCCGTGCGGCGGCGCGGTGTGAAGGAGAAGCGAACACACACGCAGTGCACGCAGCTGGTAGAGCAGAGAGAGCGGAGAGAGTAACGCGCAGCTGTTGGAGAGAGGAAGGAGGAGAGTTGCGCGTGCGTAGTGCGGGTGCGTGACTACGACGCCGACTGCCAACGCCGCGGGACAAGATCCAGCAAGAGATGCTCCGCATCTAACCGAGCGACGCGACGAGCGGCAGTGAGAAGTCGCCGACCTCGTCGTCGCTTGCTGCCGTCGCTCGTCTCGTCGCTCGCTAAATCGCTTACACGCGGTTCAGCCTTAAGTCAAGAAAACAAAACAAAGATCAATAATGTAATCTTTTCGAAAAAAAAAAAACTCAAATGCAGCCGTCACCTGAGATAAGACGACCTTCCGCATTGCTGCCAGCAATTTTGACGCCAGCGTAAGCGCAGGCCTTGAGGTGGGCGTCCGAGATTTGCCTTCCAACCACGTTGCCGACGCCAACCCCGAAAAAGTACGGTCCTATAAAACATTAAAAAAAAACACAATGTCACAATTCACAGGCACAAAAAAAAGGCCATCGCAGCGTCTGAACTTAGCCCTTTCAAACGCTATGTACAGTACGCCTAAAACTTTTTCTTTTCTTTTTCTGTAAAAGGTGGGGGAGGGGGAGGAGGGGAGTGTATATATTGAGTCATTTTAACAATTGTAGCGGAATCTTATACTCTGTGTGGCAACCAAAGTTCGCGAAGGAAAAAAAATTGCTTTTCACCATAAATGGCGAGTGGCGTTTAAAGGGTTAGTCAAGCTACTGAAAGAAGCCTGGACCGCCGTACAAAGAAGAAGCCCGCTTCAGACAGAGTCCGTATTCGGTCTCTTATATGATGCATTAGCTGTGTGACCGTGACTTCAAACAGATTCAGAGCAAAATCATTCGTAGCTTAGTTACCTTTTCTTTTCTTTTTTATCAGAAAAGAGAACTCAAGATTAGGAAGTTTGATCTTCCGGTAACGCGTACATGTTAATGACAAATTGACAACGCCGTCTTGTCATCGACCTCGTGAACATTTTCACTGAGGATATCGCTACACGCTTCAGCGTTTTCGTGCGGTAGAATATCTGGTGGAATTTCATTCATTTTGTTGCACGTTGCTTCAAAACGTAAGGCGTAAAACTCTTTGTATATATATATGGCTGAGCGGCTGAGACGCGCAACACGCGTGCGCCATATAAAGTTCCCTTCATGCTACGAGGGACGCGAGGAGTGGCTTCGCGCCGCCACCACCGGGGGGCGGAGGGGAGGCAGTTGCGGGCGCAAAAATGCGCTCCGATACGAAAGCGAAACCCAGAAACGTGTCCAAACTGAGCGTTTTTACGGAACGCCGTAATACAATGCCCCTGCGTTATATCCTTCTAAAAAGACGTTGATTTAGTGGTTCTCGACGACGCTAAGCAAGTTTCTAATTGTAATCCATATGTCTATTTTTATTATTTAAAAAGTTAATTAACGAATTTTAATTAATTAGCCGACTGATCGTTACGATTAGCCCCCTATATTCTGTCCCCCTGGCCGTATAACTCATCTGCACAAACCGCATCAGTGTTACTTTCACGGCTTATGTTTTAACAAATCTGTTAAGTTATGAAAAAAAACTGTATATACAGGGTGTTTCACGAAAGGTGGACAAATTCGATATTGCAAAAACTACGCATCGCACCAAAAAAAGGCTTGTGTCGCTTTAGTCCTATGTCAGGGGCCTATTTAGTAAAATTAGTTAAAGTTCGGGATAATTAAGTTGTTAATTATTTTCGCATAATTAATCTTTAAGTATTGAGTTTAAGGGCATGGAGTGTTTTTCGATGATGCTCAGCAAGTTTCCAAATAAAACCATGCCCTTAAACTCAATATTAAAAAAATTAATTAGGCGAAAATTATAAACAACTTAATTATCCTCGACCTTTAACTGAATTTTTCTCTGCAAATTAGTACGCATTTCTGAGCACCTATTACGGGAGCGAAACAACGCTACATTTCAAAGTTCCTTATCTCGATATTGGTTGGCGAAATGCCAGATAAGTTTTCCGATCGAATATCGAATAGATGCGTCTGTCACAGTCTCCTTCGTTGTGAAACACCCTGTCTATACATCTATATAGAGTCAGCGCGTGATAGGGACAAAAAATAGGCTACTTTTGAGTCCAAGCATTTTGCTCTTTCGTAGTTATCTTTTTTTACCCATGTTTCAGATAATTGCTATCGCCCTACGGGAAACCGTTGGAATACGGATAAATTAAACCGGGCTATTTGGTCAGTCCAGTGCGGCGGCTTTCCCGGTGGGTTTATAACGTGCGTCGCACAGTATAATGATCACAAGAACGCGTGAAGTTTGCCGGCATTTTTAAGCGGTTACCAGGGGAGCCTGAGCTACACATGCGCACGATCAAAGATGTTCGCTGTTGTCAGCAACATTGCTGCCCAATGTGAATGCAGAGGACAGGTCGATTGCCCGACTATCGACCAACGCGCTGTTTACAAACAAGCCCGCGTTTTCCCGCATCGTGTGTGGGCACGGCTCGTGCGCCGAAACCCCCGAGCATCTCATTATCGCTCCTCGGCCAATGGGATTGCGCCATTGGCCGATGGGAACGACCAAGAACCAATCGGGGAGCGAGAAACGCGAGCACGTTGTAAGGGAGCACTCGAGTGGATTCTGAGATCGTCTCTTTGTGGTGATAACCCAATCTGCGGGCTCCAATTGCGTCCTAAGAAAATCTGGAATTACACCCACGGGCGGCCGATTTCCTCATTAAAAATCTAATCATAAATCGTGACACGGCCCGTTTTTCTGCGTCTTGGAGCAGACACCTAAAGCGCGCCGTCAGACGGCGGTAAAAAAAAATGCTATATTGTACGTCACCTACACCCAAAGATTTGACGTTCTTCTCAAAATATTGCATAACGGGCCTAGAAAGAGCAATAATAGAAACGTTCGAAATATCCACGCAATTGACTTCCTTTTAGTTCTTGGTCAAATTTTATGGAGGTAATGTGGAGCAAAAAATGAATCCCGGAGTAAAGCACACCGGAGAAAAGCTCACCGGAGAAAAGCTCGCCGGAGAAAAGCTCACCGATTTTTTTTCTTTTCATATGGAGGCTGTCGGATCAATTTATTATCATTAAAATTCGTCAGTTTTGTATAAACGAAAATGTCTTTTTTTGTAATATTTGTTAAGCTTAGTGGGTATATTGCTCCCAAATTATTAATGGCGGGGCCAATGTTTTCTGTATTTTACTCTCTAGGCAACGAAAGCCTAACTGAAAACTTCATAAACTTGAAGAACAGGAAGAAGTTCGAAAACTTGATAATGTCTGTCTAAAACCTAAAAAGTAAAACTCTAAATGCTGAAAATTCGAAAGTGCATGTGCAACAACGCGATGCCTGAAATTCTCATTGAAGCTTTTGTTAACCTTTGAAAGCAGGATAGAACGGTTAGTAAGATATCGAGGTTTCTTTCTTCCGCGGACACGCAGGTTTTCCAGCCATTCATGCTAGTTTTTTCACACGTTGCCTTTGTGTGATAGCGCCCTTCTACGGCCAACAACCCATCGCCTTCAGAGATCCACACTGCCACCGTTATTACTCGTGACCTATATAAGAACTAGTCTTTTGTAAGGTAGCGAATCGGGCGAGTTGGTAAACGTTATACATGATGAAAAGAGCTCAAACGACGAAGACGGAGTGAAGACAACAAACACGACCGGACGAAGCTATTCTCGCCACTAAAATATTATCTGTGAAAAAAAAAAAACAGCGTAGCCGGCATTGATTATTCCATCCACAAACACCTATACTCATCTATCAGGCACCACACAATCTTCGGAGCCTAAACGGTTCACACACCGCTATTCATATTAGCTTGCAAAAAACGAACCCCTTTATTTGACAGAGCTACCGACGGCGCACTGTTAAGCTGTCAATAGATTGTTTTCTTTTTTACGGGTGTCCCATGTACTGATTATATACTTGCGGTGTCATTAATCAACAAAATGGGTGATTACTAATTTCTGAAGAATTAGTAAATATGCCCAATAAACTTCAAGAATATTACAAAACAGGGGACAATTATTTTTAATGAAGTGACGAATTCCATTTGTGTTAAATTGCATCGTGTGATGCACAATCCGCTAAGTTAAGAAGAAAAAAATTCGGTGAGCTTTTCTCTGGTGAGCTTTTCTCCGCCGCCCGCCAAAAATATCCTCTGCCCCCCCCCCCCCCCCGGAAATATGTGATGGGATTTTATTCACGTTGCTTGCACGTTGCTTTAATAACGTAAAACGTAAAAATCTTCAAACAAATGTATGGCAATCTTTGAGTCAAATGTTTTGCTCTTCCGTAGTGGTTTCTATTTCGTTTTCTGCCTGTGTTCCTAATTTTTTCTACCTGCCCCCTCCCCACTTTCTCCCCTTTAAGAGGAAATAGTGCCCGTGTATTTCTATTGCTTCTAGTCTCCTAGGACATATTGCCATCTATAGAACCGGTCATTTTTATTGACTAAACCTTAACAAAGCAATAGGCCATCAAAAACGAGCTTTTACAAAAAGCAATTGAGTGCCCCTTTCAGTCACTACCTGCGCTTCTGAAGCTACCACGACAATATTAAAACAGAAGGCGTTACCTTTATCTCAGTAATTCGAAGCTACGGGAATGTCGCCCATAGAAAGTCAAAAATTTCAGTTAGCTTCGAGTCGCGGTCGCACTGCTCAGGTACATCGTACAAAACACACGGTGTTTGCTGCAGACACGATGACGAAGAAGGGTTGATGAGTGAATGTTAATCGACTATATACCCTTTGTAACGGACGGTAGTTTGCGCCACCTAGCCTCAGGCAGTGTCGGCAGACTGCCTTTTGTATGGCGTGTTAAAAGTATGACCGCAGCTTAAATGTGGAACGGCTTTTGAGCATGCGCTGTTGCTCTGCTGTGCGGTATGCCAGACGCTGCGCATGCGTCTTCAGCTCAGTGACTCAGCATTTTTCGCTCGGGTGATAAGCGATGTAAATGTCTGTAGGAACGAGAACTTCCTTTTACGCTTATCGTGAACTGATATGACTTGAGCCCGCGCAGTGCAATCTTTCTTTTGTTACGATTAAGGTGGATATCATTTTCATCTACCACTTACCCAGGGGTCTGATAACGTTGTTGTCTTTGGGCCAACCTAGCGGAATCTTATCGGCGTCGAGAAGCACGTACTCCTGCTCGATGCCAAACCACGGATCTTGGTTGGCAGCCTCCTTCATGGTTTTCTCGCACGACCAACGGGTGTTCGTTTCTGGAAGAAGAAAAAGCATAGTTAGGCACTGTGGCGCTTGGGAATACGTAACTGTCGCAAATCCACCAAAGGCCAACTTCAGTTCTATCGCGTGTTGGGATCTTGCCACAACGCGAGCTTAGCAACGACGGAGTGCCATACAATATTAGAACTTTCAGCCCGTTCATAAATACAACGTGCCCCCCCCCTCAAATAAATTAATTTTTTTTATTACAAAAATAAAGTAGGCATTCAGGGCGATGCAGGAATTTCGAGGGGGGGGACAGTGGTCACGACCATATGTTTAGGAACCCCTCCCTCCCTCGTTTCACGCCCTAAATATTACAATGCAGAAATCAAGAGGGGGTCAGACATCCGACCCCCCTAAATCCGCCCCTGTAGGCATTGCCAAATGCTCACTCCCTATTCAAATGTAGCGAAAATTGCCTATAACGTTTGAATGAGATAACGATTTGTTCTAAAACTTTGGCATCTGGTCCGGATAGCTCTACATCAGGTCGGGGGCTGAATGTTCGGCATGCGTAGTTTTTTTGTTTGTTTTTTCTGATTAAAGAAAAAAAAACACTGTAAAATATTTTTGGGGACACCCTGCTAAAAAGACAAGAAATATAGAGTAACCACGAGTGTTTGTGGACCCTATTTTTCTCACTATTCTTGTTATTACTATTACTTTACGGTGATGTTTTAGCTTCAGGCAATATGTGTTCGCTGTCGCAATAATATTTAAGCCGAAAAACAGAACAAAACCTGCACTTCAAGTTTTTTGTATGAAACCTTTCATTACATGACGAAAACTAACACAAACCGCCATTTTTAACGATCAAACTATGTGTCCAATCGCGTAGATCATTCAATGAAAATCAAAGAAAGATTTTGTCGTAGCACCAACTATAAGATATATTAACTTTTTGTCTTTTGTAATCACCGAGTGTAGTGCATTGCCCGAGTTTGCATTATAAGTATTAACATGGGACCGCTACTTTTAGGAAGTGATTTCGAGTTTTAACAGGCTCGTTTTTAACTTTTCTGTTTAATTAACAGCCTTTGTTGATTTGTTACCTGTTCACGTTTCACAAACGAGTTCTTTTTTTCATTTTACTGGGCTGTATTTGCTTAATTAGGGTTCCGTGTTTTTTGGTAAATACCAATAAACCCCAAAAAATAACCCCCAAGGCGGTTTTATAAAAAAAAAAGACCGAGAAAACCGAAAAACCCTGAATTGGAGCTGCCCTTGAATAAGAAAAGAGTAATCTACGGGAAAATCATAATTGCCTACAGTTTCATTTTTTTCTTTTTTTTACTTGGAATACATATTTTATTAAACTTTCCGCAAGCTTCTTCTTGCTTCGCAATCACACAGGTCTCATCTTGTTTCATTTTCTTGTCAGTACGAGGAGCTTTTACAAATATTCGTTTCATGCGTTTGTTCCCTGGAATTTCGAGAATCCCATTCCCGTGCCTATTTTCTTCAACACAGTCCCCGACAAACACCAATTTTTCGTTGGACACTAAAAATTGATACCAAATGAACACTAAATCTGTGAATAAAAAAAATATAAAAAACGAGAAAACACTCCGGAATTTATAAAAAAATTAACCCCCGAAAACACGGAACCCAATACTCGTATTCACATTGAGAACTTTATTAGAAAAAAGTTCGGCTCCTCGCGTAACGTTACTTATTTTCCCCTCCTTGTGTCGCATTAAGATATGTGTATGTGCATCTAGATTAGCTTTATGTTATTTTACCAAGGCGTACACGTTTCAAAAGCCAAAATCAGGGCTTCTTTCTTTGAAGAATCAAATCTTCTGAGAACTACTTCGCGCAGCGCATAAATAATGCGCAAAACAGCCTTTAGCCATACGTTCACGCCGTAGTCGCTCACGGCAGCGTCATTAACGCATACGTTCACGGCGCTACAGGTTGTTTTAACGCGAAACGTTCTTTGGCTAGGTGTTTCGGCATCATCGTGAAGCCCAGATAAAAGCGTGGCAGCGAGGCTCGACAATGATTGGTTGACGGGTGGGAGAAGGGGCGAGAGGTGCTCGACGCCGATTGGTTAACGGGGAGGTCATGTGACCATAGGGGTAGGCGAGGAGGAATGAGGTAAGCGAGGAGGAGCTGGACCACCTGTGCGCACTGAGGGGGAGGAGCTCGAAAGTATGGAGGGCTCTGGAAGATAGCCAGGTTTATCAGCCCGATGAGCGGTAGTACCGCTTAATTCTAGAAACAGCTATCAAGTGTACACGTGGTACGCGTTAAACTAACTGATGAAGAGCGCCGTGAACGTAGGCGCCTGGTGTCTGGAAACTCTGAGTATCGCTACACGTTTGTGATGGTAGAACGTTTTCACGTATAAAGTAATGTTAATAAACAATAAGAGTGTTTTCGCATCTTTGCCGTTTCTGTCGTATTTTAGGACTCTGCCATTCCTTGTGACATTGGAGGCGACGAATAGCTTGCAAAGCCTTTTCAGTCCAATTTGGCCAAGTGGTGCTTTGCTTACCAGGGGGTCTTCGGTCATGCAGGAGGGTCTCGCAGAGTACCAGCTTGTTCCGACCTTTCAAAAATGGATCTCTGAACAGGGCCACGGGAATCAAAAACATTTCGGACTTGGCGCCGGCGTCCGCCCATTGGTACGTTCCTTGCCCGCAGTACGTCCACTCGGGACAATCTGCCACGATGAAGAAAGAGTTAGTCGGTTCAAGAATTCTATGGTAACCATCTTTTTTTTTTTCAAGCGTGTCCAGAGTGTAAAACACATTCTCAACATGTGCTGTAGCTCCCTTTTGTGTATAATGGACACCGAGCATTCGTGCACAGCCCAGTGACTCAGCATTTTCGGCCTGGATAGTAAGCGTTAAAAAAAATGTTTTACAGTTGCCGAAAAAAAAAGAACCGGGTTTTTTGGTTTAGATAGTAACTAAACTATATATCGCAGGAAGCGTGAACCCCGTGAGAATGTGAAGCTATAGCGGTTGGGATAGAACGCGAAAGTTTGAAAACATGACGTTGCATGGATCAAAAAACAAATTGAAGAAAACGAAATTTCTCTTTGAGCCGACGTCCACCTAAGCCTGGTATCGTCAAAGCAAGAAATTATATTGTCAATGATTGCGAGATTTAATTATATCAGTGAAAAACACTGGTCAACAAGAAAGAGAATAATGTTTTCTTTCTCGCTGACAAGTTTATTTCACTGAAATACTGCTACAGGCGCCCACAATGTCGATTCTTGTTTAGACGACATTAGTCTTAGGTGGACGTCGGCTCATAGCAAAATTTCGTTTTCTCGATTATCTTTTTAGATGCGGAGCATCTCTTGCTCGGGTCTATGTCCCGCGGCCTTGTAGTCCGCACTCACACTACGCACGCGCAACTCTCCTCCTTCCCTCTCTCCAACAGCTGCGCGTTACTCTCTCCGCTCTTTCTCTCTACTAGCTGCGTGCACTGCGCGTGCGTTCGCTTCTACTCACACCGCGCGCGCACGCGCAACTCTCCTCCTCTAGTCTCCTCTCCTTCAAGTGTGAAAAAAATAAACGGCGAGCGGCGAGCGTTCCAAGTTTCTCTGCCGCGAGCCGCGACGAAGGCTCGCGTAGGGGGTGACGCTAGGGCAGTCGGTGGCGCCATCTCTCGACGTCAGCACGCAACTGACTCTTTCCTCGGAACCAACACGATGCTCCGCATCACGCCCATGGTTCCCCTCGGGAAGATGGTGTAATTTTTGATCCAGGTAACGTCATGTTCTCAAACTTCGCATTCTATACATTCTCACGAAGTTTGAGCTTTCTGCGATGCATAGTATATTTACCCGGGCCGAAGGACACGGTTTTCTGTTCTCGGGAACTTCCTGTATCCTTCCAGCGCTTATCACCCAGGCGAAAAGTGTCGAGAAAAAATCTCAGAAGTGAGAAACGTAAGCAGCATCTGATATTATGCAGAAAAGAGCGACTGCGCTTGCGCAGAACGGGCCCCATGGCCCAATGGGCAAAGATGGCAGTAGGCAGCAGGCGATTATAGGAAAGGTGTGTATACGGAGAAAAGACTAAATATTTAAATAAGTCGATGTTAATACAATCTCCAATGTGCACCGATAAAAAAAAATACTGTCATTAAAAGCGCCACCAGTTGGAGAATGAGTGTGTAGGAATGGTACGACATGATAAACAGGAAAAAAAAGTGTGAGCGAAAACATATACGTGCTATAAGCCGTTAGTCGTCACGTGGATCATGAATGAAAAGGGAAAAAAAACGCAAGCCCGCTGGTGAAATAACTATACATAAAAAACGAGACAGAAAAAAAAACGGACGATCACGTACAACGTATCAAACTTTGAAAACACGTAGATTATTGTGGAAACTGCCTCATTTTACATTAAAATTTGCAATTTCCTTTTCAAATCGTGAAACTCAGAAATATCAGAAATTAGATTTTTGCTAGGATTACGGCGTCTGAATTGGTTCGAACAATTAAATTCCGCGATATGTTCAAGCTCCCTGCTTGGAGCGTACCTTTCGCGGTCTTGGGTTCGAAGTCCAGCGTCCTCGTCTTGGCCCGGACATTTTCCAAGGTTCCATCCACGAAGACGTAAGTGACAAAGACCACGTCATCGGGCTGTTCCAGATCCAGGTACTTCCTCAGGATCTCGGGTTTTGCAGAAGCCATCCGTCCGAGGTTTCTCTTCCTCCGCTACGAAGGGGGACACAATACGTAACGGCTGAAATCCCAACACCGGTGCACAGACTTGGCTGAGAGTAAACTCTCGAGCGAGCGCAACGTCAATAGTGGATGTGATGATGTGACTTCGTCTGCAAAGAAGAAGGGTGTGCCAACCCATGGATCGGCTCGGAGGCAGAAGGGAAGACGACGAAGAAGTAAGAGATGGGGAGTGCGTGCACAGAGAGCGTGCGAAGGACTGGCCAGAGAGAACGTGCGGGGTCGGAACGACACCATCGACCAGGGCTACCGGCTGCTCGCTCCTGCGGTCTAACCAGCAGCCTTGCTTCCAGCGAGGGCAGCGCATAGAGATCTACGCTGCCCGGCTTCCTACTGGGCGAGCACTTGGTGCAGTGACTCTTGGGTCATCGGCGGAAGCCAACTGCTCCCGCTCCTGACTACCAGCCACAACCGTGGGCCGACAAGGACAGCTCCAGACACAAGACCCGCTGCCGCGCAAGGTTGTTCAAAGACATGGTGACTGTTGCTCTTCCCTTTCTTTCATTTCTTTAACTAAGTTTTCTTTTTTCTTTTAGTATATGCGTATGAACTCTTTGATTTCTTTTGTAAATACATGTTTTAAGAAAAACGAAGGACATTGTATCTTGTCAATTA